>WTSP01017227.1:0-24279 GCA_025331215.1 Actenoides lindsayi | reverse complement strand
ATAGCAAGGAGGCTGAAGGATCACCATAGCTACAGACTTCAGCATCCTATCCGGAGTTCACACACAGTATTTACTCTCCTCCCTAACTTTAAAAAGTCAAAAAATATAGTCTAAATACATAAACAACTGTCTGAATCCCACAAGGAATTTTCAATACTTGCTCAGCATAAGATTATGACTTTTTTAAAATCCAGGAGTTCCTACTTGTTACATAACTGCAGATATTTCTTTTTGAATCTTGCAATATACTGATAGGGCAAAAGGAAACACAAGGAGTGTTTCACCAAGCAGTAAAAATTAATTATTATACGATTAAACTTCATCTGAATGTTACAAATTTTGTTATCCAAGGTGTCTTCAAGATCATTCAAATGCATCTTTTCTTGTCTGCCCAAATGCAGACCACTAAAACCCTATAAGCAAACACTCAAGAGGTTATTTCAGCACCAAAAGAAAAATCTTAATGTTAAGGAAGAAGATATTTTTCTTAAGTGAGAAACATGGGAATTCTGTAAAAAGCCAGAAGATTAAAGTCACCTAGAGGTCAACACGAATGTGCTAATCATATGGCCAAATGATCTGATTTTATTTTTATGTTCTGTTGATAACAGCACAACAATGGGAAAGCCTCAACTGCAGCAACTGGAAGCCCAGGCTCTCCTCCTGGAGGCTAACAATTGTTCTCCCAGTCTTCTCCTGAGGCAAAAAAGCCAGGCAGAGAACAGGCACACTTTCCTAGACTAACGCAAAGTAATTCAAGAATGCTCCCCAGGGTACCAATTATTCAGCTATAGGAGATGTTCACTCAGGCTACACAAATGAAAAAGGACTAAGGTCTTTTAAAGAATCTAGTCCTTAAGATTATTGTTTTTCCAAGGGAGGTCACTAGAACATACATCCATAATGGAGATACTGAGAGCACCTACACACAATAAAATACAGAGCAACAGAAAGTACTGTATACATTATAAACACCCAGCAATGCTGTCAGACTAACAGAACAACTGTCCACTTTATTATTGGCCTCTCTCTTTGAACATGTGTAGGATTCGTTCTGGACTATACTACAATGCACTGCTGTCTACAGCACATAGCATCTCAGAAGTTGCTTTTCCCCATGTAACTCAACATTGATACAGAACGGCTATTTGTTTATTTTCAACATGTCTGCATGGATTAGAAAGTGTAATCCTCATGCTTAACCAGTCCTCAAATTGTTGGCAGGAAACTAGCTATTTTGGGATGTATATAAAATATGCATGGGTGGTGAGATGTCTGAGATAGTTGCATGTTCTGTCATGACTGAGCAGACACCCCTACTTCTTTTTTTTTTTTTTTCTTCCTGTAACACATTAGTCTGAATTCAGATAAGTCTTCCTCCTGCTCCCAGACAAAGCAGACAATTTCAATTTCAGCCATTCCTCATGGAATAATTTTTTAAAAATATATATTTAAAAAAGCCATCCTGGCATGTCTGATAAACAGAAGAATTCAGACTGGTCACCAGGCCACAAGTGTTCCAGTGCAGACCTCAGTCAACAGTGACTATGGCCTGAACACGGTCTAGATATAAAGACACAAAAAGCAAGACAAGACATTCTTGGCTGTCAAATGCCAGCTTGTGTTCTTTCACCAACAGCTGGAAATGTGGTATTTCATGCAGTGCAACAAAATTCATGTAGCTGCTTGAAGACCCAGCCTAATGAGCCTCAGATCCTCACAGACCAGAAACATCTCCTGCCATGCATCTGCAATTGCATTGAACACTCAGGCACCAAGACTGCCTTGCTAGAAACCGCTTCACCTTGTACTGCCTCCACTCTTTTTGCAATCCCATCCCAAGTCTCCGTCCCTGGGATACACACCACTGTCTTCTGGAGATTTACTGATGTCCAAGGTGAATGTGCTCTGTCTGTGAACTTGAACCTTTCTCGATCATTTTACTGTAAGAGCATGTACCACACAGAACACAGTAATTTATTAGTTTCCTGTCATGATCTTCTCACCATGCCTGCAGGAAATCACTTAAAAAAAACCCCAAAACACTTCATGGCTGCTAATAGGATTTCAGCCTCATGACCATTCTCCTGTCAAGGGCCAGGTGGGTAACAAATAATCCAGTATGTAATTTTTCACTATAGCACTATGGTGAAGCATTCCACCGGAACAACCGCAGCCTCACCATAGTACAACTGCACGATAGTCCTTTAACACAAGGTCTGTCACCAGCTTAGCATCTATATGAGTTATAGGCAGAACTGTAGGTAAATTTGCAGGATTAATGGAAATAAAGAATAATTTTTAACAAGTTGGATAAATAACAGATTTTACCTGTGTCCATCAACTGATAATCAATAGTTTTCCCCGTAGGAAATTAAAGTGATTTGTCAGAAATTGATGCTTAGTTTACTATGAAAAAAATAAGAGGGCAAAACATACAAATTTTTCCTGCGGTGAGTTTGGGTTTTTTTAAATCAGTTTTGGAGGTTAAATTTACCAGCTGTTACATCAGATCATTTATGCTGCTTCCTAGTATTCAGACTTTAAGAAAGCTGGGCTGGAAGTCACACAGCTGCTAATGTGGTGGAATGGGATAGTGTTTGAGTTAATGACTGTGGTCAGGTTACAGACTGTCAGCTGGAATTTAATCCAAATAGATGGTCTGACTGTCCTGACTGCACCAAAGTCACAGGCACACACACATACACAAACACTATATGCACACACAGGCAAAACTATCAACTACTGTCTTCTGAACAGATTTGGAGCTGTAAATCACCTGTCTCAGCACAGGGTATGTGTGAAAAGAAAGCAAAGTATGGAGATAAGAGCCCCATGTTCTGAATAGTTTCGACACAAGGACAAGCATCTCAGCCCTAGTAACTCCTGGAAACAGTCTGAATCCTGCAGAAATACAAAACCCAATCAGTAAACCAGGGTTAACTTTCTGTGTTCATCATACAGAACTGGCCTAATGCTACTGTGCTTCTGGTATGAAACTCTAAGGCAATAGAGAAATCATAGAGAAATACGGAGTGTCAAATGACTTTAGAAACAGAGAAGCTTGAGGATTCAACAGTGAAAAAGTAATCTTCAAGAAGAAAATTAAACCTATGATGCAAATTGTTATCATTTGGGGGCTTTTTGCAGCATTTCTGAAGATGTGAATTTCTGTACTACCTCATATAGTAACTTTAATGCACATTGTTATTATGCTGGACTAGATGCGGTTTTATGCACATGGTCTCTATGAGTACCTGGCGATTTGCAAATTGGGAGGGAGGGAACCCTGATATTTTATAGGTATGAATTTTTATAGTAATCTGAAGTACATCTGAATAATTTGATAACTCCTTTATTGCTTCTTAATAAACAAAGATAGTTTAAACTACATGTGGCCACATATTTGTAAGGGTTTTTCTACTTTTTAAAAAATGTATTTCATTTAAAGTCAACAAAAAATGCAAATGAGTCCCAATTTGTTCCTGACAAACCCACCCTAATCACCTACAATTTTGTACTTCTCTGAAGAATGGCCTGTAATGAGGACAAAAGGCTATCAAATCAAGTCAAAGAAAGTATCAGAAGAAAAACCTCCTTAAAACCTCTGACTCCCAACTACCTTTTATGTATGCTACAGCTTCCTTTATAAAATTATATTTAAGCCAGATATTTATTGCAGTGCTTTTTTAAAGATCTTTCTTGTCTTTTTGTCTTTCCTTTTTGCTAATGGGGAGGTAAAAGTGAAGAATCACAGCAAGACTGAGATTTACTTTTCTTGCTATTATTTTTTGTAGCTGTCTTATATGTAGGACCAAGCCAACAGAATGAGATTTTATTCTGTTTTACACATCTTTCTTCAACACACTGCTGTGTGTTTCTGGAAATATGTACTATTGTTGCCAAAACAGAGGAGATCTCTACTAGAGTATTAGACTTATGTATTTTTATAGTCTTTTAAAACAGCTGAAAAATAAATTTCCTACAGCAGAAAGAGAGCAAATGCTCACTCACTTGGAATGCAATATTGTGGAATATAAATTCAAAATAAGCAAACAGTGGCAAAAATGCAGAATTCTTTTCTCTCTATCTCCTCAAAACTTCAACATAATTTATTCAGATAGATTCAAGGAGCCACAGCCTTTAGTAGGTAGAAACTGACTTTCCTTGCTCTGGCACATAAAACAAGCAGAAGCTGCCCATAACTTCAAAGCCATCTTTGACTGACCTTTCTTCTTTTCTAGGTTGTCACATCAAGGACAAGTCTAGGTCTTTGTGCCTTCCTCTGTCTCCAACCTTTGACTATCAGATCTCTATTGCCTTGTCCTTACTTTCATGGCCATTATGGTCTATACCTCATCTATTGATTCTCATACAGTATCCAAATATCAACGCCCACATTCACATCACCCATGACATTAGCCTCTTTGTTTCATTTTCAGATTATCATCTTCCTGTTTCTCCTCAAGTTGCCTCTAGCACTTGGCACAGCTCTCTATATCCCAAGCCAGAAACTGCCATGATGTCCTCCACTACATCCCTACCTTAAAACTCCTCCTCTGTGTGAAGTCTGCACAAAGTTGATGTGGCAAGTGTGTCAAAACCACTACCTGTCACAGTCATTTATCTGTGTTTGCTTCCTCCCTCATCTTCTGTGTGTTTGCAGCCTTGTGTTATCTCTTTTCCTTCAATAACAGGTTGTCTGGAGCAGAGGCAGCTTCCTGTTCTGTATTTGAAATTGCAGAAGGAGTCCACAAATCCCCAGCAGGGACAGTCATGACCACAAATGACCATCATCTACAATTAAAAGTAGCTCAACTGTAACCTTCCCTGTTTCAAAACTATTCCAGTCTTTTGAAGAAAAGGATATAAATAAGAAAAGAGAAACATTTCTGGGAGGGCCCACAAGTGATTTGCAGTATCAGGGAATACACACCACTAATAGCCAGTGTAAGTAGAACAGGCCAATACTGAGAAAACTTGAATTTTTCAAGAGTAACCCACTGACAATCTTCTTACCTGGACTAACCGAAGGCTGTCCAGAGTTTAGTATTTGGAAGGATGACTCTACCCTTTGTTCCAGAAGCAAGAAACATGTCTGACTTAACAATAGTGGAACTAATATTTTAGCTATCTAGCTGGCATTAAGTACAATCTGATGAATCTTGGTAAGAATTTCACAACAAAACAAAGTTCTTAGGAAGGTGGCATTTAAATTCATAGGTCAGAGGAGCCACTCACCTCAACTGTTTTTCTGATGTCCTCAGTAAGGAAACACACCGAGGACAAGTCCTCCCTTTTTACCATCAATAATGGATGCCCATCTAACTTTTCAGTGTGAACAGAAGGAAAATATAATTCATGGGTTAGATAGTCTTGATTTTACATACCTGAAAGTGTGTTCACTGTTTTACTAAAAGAGAGTGCCACAATTACAATGTGAAGCCTTGCCAACACATGTACATCACAGTCCAGATGAAAATTTTGTCAGAAAACTCGATTGGTGACCTTCTTGACAGGAAAGAAGGTATTTCACATACCATAGCGACAAATAGGTCACATACTACATTAAGGCATCATGTCCCTTTGGTCTGTGCAAAACTAAACTTGGATAATACTTTACAGATCCTTGATTACTCTTAGCTGATAAGGACATGAAAAGTCATAGCTAGGTACATGCTACCCTTAATCTTCATTTCTGAGTGTGTTCAGAACAACATTCACTGATTCACTAATGAAAAATATGACAAAAATATGAATGTTCACACTAATCTAAATCCACATAATCTTTATCGGAAAGTTTAGAGAGTATTCCTGAAACTGCTCTCTGCTGTTGTCATTTGGTTACCTGCAGATATAAATTGATTCTGTTCATTTCCCTTTGGATATTCTGGCAGAGTAAGAAACAGATAATTCTCCCAACTGGAATTTAAACACAATAAAAGTAAATTCCTGCTGATTTTGAAAGCTATAAATACCCAAGTGTGTTCAAAATTCCACAAGGTTCATTAAGCCCCTAGTGACATCAATCTGTATGTCAGTCTGGACTGCAAGAGGGTAAATGTGGAACTTGGCAAACAGAAATTTGAAACGTAAGTAGAAAAAGTCTAACAAAGATAGCTATTCTGAAAATTAGAATTAAAGCAACCATTAGAAAACCTTCAAATTCTTACTTAATAAAAACATGAGATTACTCTCCATTTCTTTATTTTGTTTTGTTATAGTCACCTCAGGATGTCATGAAAACATATGCACATGCATATCAGAAAAATCTTTTTTCCTTTGAGGAACTGCTCATAATAATTATAACATATCAATGCCTTCTAGTAAAATACTTACTTTACCTAAATCCCAGAAACAGAAATTCATAGTAGTGTGTTTTTTTTTCAGAACACTCTTTCTATTGTCTGGATTTTCTGTGAGTCTTTTGTTTCTATCTGATTTCATTTGTTATATGGTAGGCTTTTTACCCTGTGGCATATTTTTCATTTGTACTTTTTGTTTTGTGTATAAGAAAGGGTTTTCATTTGAAATGCTAAGATTTAATTTAACTTCAGGATTTTTCTTTTTTACTTTGTAAAAGCCTTTTGATCCGTGAAGTGGAAGAACAATGAAAATGTGTTTTTCAGATATTGTAAAAGACTGGAACTATATGCCTTTCACATGCCATAGATTTCAGAAAGCTCTTTAAAGTGCTTTAGACATCAAAACACCAAGTTGGATAACTGCTAAGCAAAACACACAAAGATAGCTTTTGGTGTTCATTTTATCTTGCTATTGAAATAAAACCTGTTAAAATAATCAATATTACAGGAAAAGTTATCAAATTGTAAGAATCTGATTGTACTGTATAAAATGGACTGTTGTCCATTACCCTGATTTTACACAGATCTTCTTGTAGGACCACATGCTAGCCTTTATCCTTTGTTGCAATGACTGAAGGATCATCTTAACTTTTAAATTAGCAACAACTTTTACCCTTCACATCCTTGAAAACCTGCTAAACAAGCCACTGACAATACCTAAGTCCATCAATATATATGGCAGATCAAAATTAAACCAATATAAAAATAATTTTGCACTGTTACTAGGAAAAAACCCAATTACACAGGTATTATCAATAAATCAACTTATGTAAACACCACAAATTGGCTGAGTTTATGAAATGATGAGAAGCAGAAATGGCAAGCACCTCTGACCCAGAAGATATTACTAACCAATAAAACTATTACCATTTACTGCGTTGCCTTCCTTCAGTAAATGGCAAGATAAGCAAATTTAATACCTCAGTTTTGTAGAAAATATATTTTTGTTTCTGCTTTTGCTTAAAGATTGGAATTGTAATTCAGCAAAATGCTGAAGCATGTCTGTAAAATCTATTCATTTCCCTAGAACTTCAAAACCACAGTGCTTTATAGGATAGAAATTATTAAGCATAAGAATAATATAATTTCAAATATATCATTGTACTGAACTCTATAAAAACACAGTTTGCACCTCATCTAACTTGCTGGTGGGTTAGTTTCTCAACTCAAAGATATTCAGCCATGTTAGAGGAGTTCAGCTGGCAAAACAGGAGAAGTCAGTTAGGGGAGTTACAGAAGTATTAATTACAGAAGAATTAAGGGTAGCGAAGTGTATGGAAAAGGACATATGTAATAAGAAAATGGTAAATTAAGACTGTTTATGACCTACTGTCACTTTTGCTAACAGGACGCATTTGCACATGTGGCCGTTTGGGAGCCAGAGTTGGGGGCAGTTCTGTATTACTTGAATGAGCTATTTCCGAACATTTTCCATAATAGCAAATAGCTCTCTGTTAGGATATTCTGCAGTTTCACTTGTGTTTTTAGTAGTTTCCCAGTTCTGGGAATCAAGCCTTTCTGGTGCAAGTATGTGGTGAAAAACAGAACCTATTTCTACAGCCTGTTGAATGGCATGGAAAAAGACGAAGGATGAGCTAGCTCCCTAAGCATATCTTGCAAGCTCTGTTAGTCGCAATGCTTTCAACGAACAAAAAGGAAAGCAATGCCTTGGTCATAAGAAGCTCAGTTCAAGATCAACAAGTTGTGCCATCAAGAGTGTACGAGATGCTCCCAGGCACCTTGCCTGGTGCCCGCACCAAGGGGACTCTTCCACTTAGGGTGCAAGTGTATCTATGGAAAACAGTCACACATCCACCTCTGCAGGGTTAATGGAAATTATAAGCTCCACTGAGAAACTGGCAGTGCTTGTAACTCACGTGAGTGTCTCACACATGCTATGTCAGTGGATCCAGTTTCTGCCATATTTTGCATCTGCAAAATGCCATGAAGAAAACAGAGAGATTTCACAAAATTTGTGAACTGCACCCATGACAGTGAAGGAAATCTGCCAGTAGCAGAGCCACTGTACTTTTAAAATGTCCTTAAAAAGTGCATTTAAGTTACGAAAATGTTTGTCTTGAGATGCCAGATTTAAACTCTCAGCTTAATTTATTAAGGAGTAAGTCAGTTCTCTTCTCATGCTTTATAAAACCCTGGAGCCAAATTACAATTGTCATTTGTACTACCTCCACACTCTCAGACTATAGTGCAAATGAAACTCTGTTAATCACCAAGAGAATAAAATTACAAATTAAAATCCCATGATTCAAACAAAATTCAGATTACTTAAATATAATGAAAATAGAAAATACCTTTTCACATTTACACAAACAATCCTAACATATTGGTCATAAACCCAAAACATGTAATTTCCCTTTTGCTTTGCTACTTAGGCCAGCTGGGGGATCACAATGGCTATAACCTTTGCAAACAAATCAGTGCAATATTGATTTTGGCTTTTTGTCTCTGCTCCAGCTTCTTCAGAAAGTGTCCTATTGATTTTGAAGGAATTATTTGTGGACTACTAGGCATGAGAAAAATATAAAGCAAATGTCCTGATGGCTTAGCGGGGCTCCATGTTAGGCTGTGTGTGTATCTCTCTTGCAGACACATTCAAAACTGCCAATCAGGTCCGTATAGCAAGTGCTTTATACACAGCCTGTAGACAAAAATACTCTTATAACATGTAACAATCCAATCTGACACATACAAGTTAAAAAACGGATATAAACAATAATCCAGTTTGAGAAGGAAAAATTCCATAGATTTGTTTCGGTTTCAGTAAGATCTATTTGTTCACATTTTTAATCTACAAACATACCTAACTTTAGCACTGTGTCCTTTTTTCTAAATACTGCCCTTGTCCCCATCCCAGAATCAATCACCTTTACTCCTGAAGTTCCTCAGCACTTCTTCAAAGGGGTGCTGACAACATGCTACTTGTGCTGATTTGCTCGCTTCAAGGCATAGGTTCAACACATCTTCTGCTCACTCATTTGTCACTGACCTGACTACCGTGTTCAGTCAATAAATCTTTATTAGAATAAGTTGTTTCACATGACTGTTATATCTCCTGCTAGAATGGAAGTATTCTGTTCTCTCAAAGTAGTATTTATTGTCAGATATATGTACATTATCAACATCTCTTTCATCACCTCCCACTGAAGTTCACTGCAAGCAAACACTGCCTAATACCATATGCTTCCTTTTATTAAAAAGGCCTGAATAAAAAAATACATCTCACACAGGAAAGGTTGCCCAAGGAGGATATTATTTAATTCACAAATTCTGAGATCACTGATCTGGTTTTACTCACAGAAGAATATATCCAATCCAGTTTTCAGGTGGGATGTACAACAGATGAAACAACAGATAAAATCAAGCTGAAGGTTATTAGATAGACACATGCTGCAACAGAACTAACTCTGTTCTCAGATAATTACAGATGAAATTCCTTTGTACAGAGAATAATCAATCCTAATAGAGAAAGCTAATACTACACTAGTGATCTGAAGCAAATTTTGTCAGGTTCAGTTAATTTACCAACGTGCAGAGGACTTCAGAGCATCACCAGCCTCTCCAGAGTCCTCACCATTCAAAGGTATGTGAGCAAAGGCTCTTTTAGCTTTGACCTGTTGTGTACACAACTGAAAGTATTTTTGCCAAAGAGGCTGCTGTGACAAGCAATCAAAGGCAATCAACCGAGGAAGAAGCAGAGGAAAAGAGCTGCACATGTATTCAAAATGAATTATACCAGATTGGTAAGGGAAATAGACTCTAGAAAATCTTGTGAGCAGAAGGATTATTTCCAAAGACAGATTTAAAGGTTCCTGCATTATATAAGTACTCTTTCAGCAAGTTTTAAAATTGGAAGTCTCAATAAATAACAATATCTCAAGACAGGTGCATTCTTTTGAGTAAAAAAATCAAGTAGAGGAGGCAGGAGACCAGCATGGATGAGCAAGGAGCTGCTGGAAAAACCCTCATGGAAGAAAGAAGTTCACATTATGTGGAAAAAGGGACTGGTCTCTTGGGAGAATCATAGGAACGTCAGCAGGGTATGTAGGGGTGCCACAAAGAAGGGCAAGGCCCTCCTGGAATTAACTCTGGCAAAGAAAGACGGAAAATTTGGACCCACTGCTGAATGATGTGGGAGTCCTGGTGACAGAAGATGCAGAGAAGATGGAGCTACTGAATGTCTTCTTTGCTTCAGTCTTCACTGCTAAGACCAGCCCTTAGGAATCCCAGGCCCTGGAAGTAAGAGAGAAAGTCTGAAGGGAGGAAGACTCTCCACTGGTCGATGAGGATTGGGTTAGAGAGCACTTGGGTAAACCGAACACACACAAATCCATGGGCCCTGATGGGATACACCACAAGTGCTGAGGGAGCTGCTGATGTTGTTGCTCCACAACTCTCCATCATTTTTGAAAGAGAACAGGAGAGGTGACTGGGGACTGGAGGAAAGCCAATGTCACTCCAGTCACATCCTTCTTTTTGAAGAAGAAGGGCAAGAAGAAGATCCTGGAAATTACAGACCTGTCAGCCTCACCTCAATCCCTGGAAGATGATGGAGCATCTCATTCTGGAGGCCATCTCTAAGCACGTGGAGGAAAAGAAAGTTATGAGGAGTAGTCAGCATGGATTCACCAAGAGGAAATCATGTTTGACTAATCTGATAGCATCACAGGATGGTGTGACTGGTTGGATAGATGAAGGGAGAGCAGTGGACATTGTCTACCTTGACTTCAGCAAGGCTTTTCACACTGTCTCCCATAACATCCTCTTAGGTAAGCTCAGGAAGTGTGGGTTAGGTGAGTGGACAGTGAAGTCAACTGAGAACTGTCAGAACAACATAGCTCAGAGGGTTGTGATCGGTAGTGCAGAGTCTAGTTGTAGACCTGTAACTAGCGATGTTCTCCAGGGGTCAGTACTGGGTCCAGTCTTGTTCAACACCTTCATCAATGACCTGAGTGAAGGGATAGAGCTTACCCTCAGCAAGTTTGGTGATGATACTAAACTGGGAGGAGTGGCTGATACACCAGAATGCTCTGATGCCATCCTGTGAGATCTGGACAGAGTGGAGAGCTGGGCAAAGGGGAACATAGTGAAGTTCACCAAGAGCAAGTGTAGAGTCCTACACCTAGGGAGGAATAACCCCAGATTATTCCTGGTACAGGTTAGGGGTTAACCTGCTGGAAAGCAGATCTAAAGAGAAGGACCTGGGAGTCCTGGCTGACAACAAGCTAACCATGAGCCATTAATGCGTCCTTGTGGCCAAGAAGGCCAATGCAATCCCAGGGTGCATTAAGAAGAATGTGTCCAGCAGATTGAGGGAGGTTCTCCTCCCCCTCTACTCTGCCCTAGTGAGGCCACATCTGGAGTATTGGGGCCAGTTGTGAGTTCTCGAGTTGAAGAAATACAGGGAAATACTGGAAAGAGGCCAAGGGAGAGCTATGAGGATGATTAAGGGACTGGAACATCTCTCTTATGAGGCAAGGCTGAGAGCCCTGGAGAAGAGATGGTTGAGAGGGGATTTTATCATTGTTTATAAATAGCTGAAGGCTGGGTATCAAGAGGATGGGGCCAGTCTCTTTTCAGTGGTGCCCTGTGATAGGACTAGGGGCAATGGTCACAAACCGTAACACAGGAAGTTCCACCTCAACATGAGGAAAAACTTCTTTACTGTGAGGGTGACAGAGCACTGGAACAGGCTGCATAGAGAGATTGTGGAGTCTCCTTCTCTAGAGGCTTTCAAAATCCACTTGGATCTGTTCCTGTGTGGCCTGCCTTGGGTGATCCTGTTGTGGCAAGGGGGTTGGACTCGATCTCAGAGGTCCTTTTCAACCTCTACCATTCTGTGATTTCGTGATCTCCCCATTCCATGTTGTCTAGTGATACATGTTTCTTCTTATCTACTTCACTCCAGTTACTAAGTTCTGCATTATCTGCATGTTTCTGACCACAAAACAGCTCACACCATTTAGCATTGCTACAGGTAACATTCTTTGCAAGTAAATAAAGAAAAAAACATATCACACAGAGTAACCTGATAGCTCAGAAAAACCACCTGACCAGAAAGCAGGATATGAAGCACAGGATCAATGATAATCTGCCCAGAAGAGAGGACAACACTGTGAAAAGAGCGCAAGACAGACAGAAGCAGGTGAAAACTCACCACTGGAGCAGTTGGGTCCTCCCCAGCCAGGCTCACACTGACAGGTGTTCGGAGCAATACAACGACCATGGACACATTTATCAGCACAATGAGCTGTTAGAGAAGGAAATAAAAAAAGAATTTAAGAACTCCTAGCAATAGGAAAAATATTTTAAGCTTTTTCCTAATCAAGGTCTTTCATGTCTCAAATATATTTTAAAAGCAAAATAAACATTAATATATTGTTTGATGGCATCTCTTCAAAATAAGTGTTCTTACTTCACTCTCTTCTATTTTTCATAAGTATGAAGGCAGCAACTAAAATCAGATTGGTGCCACTCAAATACTTTTGCATTTAACAAAGAGGAAGTGGTCCACATTTAATGAAAGTCTAGTATGATACAGGTTGGAAGCCCATCTGAACATGGTCCTGGGCAGGAGGCTGTAGGTGGCCCTGCCTGAGCACGGAAGTTGGACAAGGTAACTTCCACAGGTCCTTTCCAACCTCAACCATCCTGTGATTCTCTGAAGCAATCTCTCACAATGAGAGAAAGCAGAGAACTTCTGCATGCATAAAAAGAAGGGTTTTCTTGCAACATTATGGATAAAATACAATTTGCAACATATCAGTATTTTAATGTTGATTTTTCTGAATGGTTGCACCATTTAAATGAAGCACAACAAAACAGTGGTGATGATTAAGGTAAGGCACGAGATACAAACCCTGTGAATTACTGAAGCCTTTATTCTAAGTGCTAAGCAGAGCTGCTTGAAATTTTTTAATATATATATATTTTTTTAACCGATTTGCAAGCATGCGTTTCTACAATTAAGGCTTACTTTGAAATAGAGCTTTTATTTGAAACTTTAAAGAAAAATATAAATGTCTTCGATACCCAGCCCATGGATGTAACTGACTCAAAATACAGTATACTGAAGAGGAAGAATCTGCAAACAGCAACAGTTTGCTGGCATCATATTCATAATGAAATACCCTTAACTTTCCAAAATTTATATACTGTAATACTTTCCTTACATTCTGAACAGCAATACAACTTTAAAAATGTGCACAGACTGACAATTTTCTTTATACCAACATTTCCAGAGAAACTGAGAGGAATCTGATCAGTATACCCATGAATAGCAGGTGAATGATGGGAAAAAGACAAAGTTGGTGTTTACAATGGGACTACATGTGAATCATTTTGGTTCTGAATGAATTGAAAATGCTTGGCAGTAATTACAAAACACACTTACAAAACGTCCTATTTTTTTCCTAATGAAACATGATGAAGCACCTTGGTCATCTTTATCTTCTGTGTGACCAAGAACAAGAAAAGCCACACAGAGATCAATAATATATATTATTAAAATCTGTGGCTGTCTGGGGTCCCAGCCGCTAATTGCACATCATTACAACCTTTCATTTGCATTCTCAACTTTTATTTCTAATATGCCATTTTTCAGATGTGCTTTAAGATGATATTCATTAGAAATCAAGAGGGAGAATATGAATTTTTACATGTTAGATGACACAAGATATTAATAAAAAGTTATTTCATTGCTTCCGATTTATTTATTATGAAAAGAATGACTTTAAATAATACTTTGCAATCTTCCAGTAGTCTTTTAACAAGGCATGAATTACTTTTATCGTTGAAGACTCTTGCCTAACAAGTGCTACCTTGGGCACTGAAGCTCTCCCTAAGTCAAATGTGTGAAAAATCTTACCAGTAAACCACAAGACAACAGAGAGTGAATGTACACATACACATCTCTGCATGTGCATGTGTATGGATAACTTAGTGAATACCAACACAACCAACCCAATTTCCTGAGCACTAAAGCTAAACACAGTAAAGTGACATTCCATCGCATACTCTGTAAGACAGATGGAAAAAAAATTAAAAAATCAAAATATTTTAAGTAACTGAACCCAGCAAGAGGTACAGAAACATTCTTTGAGCATCTCTTTATGCTGCCCCTCACACCACGCTGAGCGCATAGGTCCTTCCTACAATCTCTGTAAAAGCACATGCTGTGACACTGTGCAAATAACCATCAATTACTTCCAATAATAAGATGAGTCATCTTAGAACAGATGTACAACAGATGAAACTTTGGGTTAGAGTGTTTACAATGCAGAGTCATCTCGCAAATTAGAGCTCTATTCTTTTTTTAGCTGCAGTAGCATATATCAACAGCAGCTTTTCTTCCCCCCCTGAAGTGGTGTTTCAGTTTTCCGGTAGTATTATGTAAATGAAACACAGCTCTTCAAAACAGGCTACCACTACCAAGTCTTTATAGAAGCTATCTGAAGGTAAAAACGTCAGGGGTTTCAGCAGCCAAAACTCTTCCGATTCTAATGATGAAGAAATATGGGATGAGGACCACTGAAAGAAGTCATATAATATAAATATTGTTGCTTCAAGATAAATTCAATGAAGATCAGTTAAAATTCGGTGTACATATATATATGGCATACAAATAAAAAAATTTTATTACACTGAAACTGGGAATAAGAGAATGTAAATTTACTAGATGATCTACAAAAAAGTGTAAGATGAGGGCAACATGAAAAGCACTATAGAAGCTGAAAAGACATCAGGGACAGAGAAACTATTTTCTCTTGGTTTTCTAAAAAATGTTGGACATAAGAAAACACTTACATGCAAGAGCAGGAGAAAAATGTAACATGAATTCTTTTTAACACTGTGCAGTGTAAAGAAAGTACCAAAAAATTCACCAGCAGCAGTAAACTGCATAAATCATATCTTCTGTAAGGAAAAAATCCATTACCATATGAAAAGCAATCTGAGCTTACTCTTGCATATTTCCTTTACATCTTATTTCTCCTTTTCTTCTGTGTATTATTGTTTCCTTCAGTCTTCTCTAAAATACTGTCTTGTCCAACTTACAGGTCTATTACAGTGGATAATATCCTTTCATTTTCTTAAAATACAAAAGGTTTGCTCTTCCTGATTACAGAGTATCAGCCAGCTTAAGGTATCTATAAAATATCTGCTGCTGAATGAGTAATTCTCTGTAGCAGCCCTTTCCACACCACAGGAGGAACTGCCCCATTCCCTGGACACAAGTTCATCAGGCTGCTTGAGCTCTACTCCCACCTCACTTGCAGGCACTGGTACTTCTGTAACCAGCTGAATGGACATGCCCTGCTGAGGATGCTCAGCAAGGTGAATTAATGTGAAAAGACATGCGTAACGCACCCAGGCCATCAACACCATTACTACTACAAGCTGAAACTACGTGAGGCAAGGGCTTGGCCAACATGCCTGCAGACATGCCTTACCACCACAGCTTTGGAAGGAGAGCTTGTATCAGGTGGATTAAGCCAGTCATACTAGAGGCATAGAATGTATAATACAATTTTAGGTCAAGCTGCTACCTTAAAACACTGATCACATGTCTCGTACTGATATCAGTGAAGAGAGAGAGATGGTGCTCCAGCTCAAGAGAAGATTGCAATTCAAATGCCTACTTATGTGCTGATGGGCTCCAGCATACTCCCTGTGGTGCCAGCACAGATTGATTGCTCCTCCATTGCTCTACCTACTTGAAGTATTACAGCAGAGTAGAGTTACTCCTGTGCCTCTTATGACTTCCACTTCCACTTCTGAACTAGAGCAAATACAGAGAGTGGAACATTTTAAGACTTTAAATTTCCAAATGGCATTTTATGAATCTGCTGTCTGTGATTAAGGAAGTGACATGAAGTTATTTAATTGTAAGTCACCATAGAGAACAGCTGTGCATTGCATCATTTGATGTTAAAAGAAAATACAGAAGAATTTCCATTAAGAAATAAATTGAAAAAATATATTTTTATCTTTAAGAAAAGTTTACGCCTGTATTTTAGGATGCCTTGCTTTTTCATTTTGAAGAGCTAGACATAAATTAATGAACATAAACAAAGCTTGAAATATTTCCTCTGCAATTATGCATGGACTCAATCAGAAGAATCAACTACGGTTCTGCAATTGCATTTCTGCCTTTTAAACAAATTAATCACATCATCAAATGAGCAGATACCTGAAATCATACCTGATTTATTGAGATTTCATACTTGATATCTATTAAAGAAAATTCTTATCAACTTTACAGAGAATTCATATTAGGAAGTCTGGAGTAATACCTGAACTGGGCCTAACATTTCTGCTAATACTACTCTAACCTGACTTGGATAGCTACTCTTTGAAAAGAGCAAATAGAAGAAATATATCAAAAAAAACCCAAACACCCCAAAACAAACAAACAAACAAACAAACAAAAAAATGCTTCTTTCACTGTTAAATTTATCAAAATTTTGTGAATTAAATTTGAATGCACAAACCTCTTTTTAGATAGAAAAACCATCTTCTACATATTCTACAAGGTTTAACTTCAGCTTCTTCAAAATTAAGTAAAATAAGGTCCCTGAACACTTATCACGCAAAATACAATTCAAATATCTTTTAAACTACACTATAAATATGGGTTTTTTCCAAATAAATTCTTCACTTCCATACTGTATGCTAGAACATAGAACATATCCTTTGATTAATCCTTTTATCCTACGCTTGATGACTAGTTGCTAGTGGAGTGATACCCAGTTATGCATTAAAACAGATGGTTTCTTTTCTATTTCATCTATAGAGGAAATTGAACAGGCATAATTTTCTTCTAATATTCTTAGAAATGTGCTACACTGTCAAAAAACTGTATGTGAAATTAATGTTCAAGCTACCAAAATGCTACTAGGATCAACCTACTTTCTGTATATTTGGAATAAATAAGAGACTAAGTCAACCTGGTATGGACTTCCTAAGGCCAGGAATAAGTTTCTTTACAGAACTTAACAGAATTGTCCCTACCCACGGCAGGGGGGTTGGAATTAGATGATCTTTAAAGTCCCTTCCAACTGAAACCCTTCTCTGATTCTTTAAGAATGATTCTATCTTTGTATCTGCATGTAAACTGCATTCAGGTCACCTCTGAAAGTCCATTAGATCCAAAAATTAATTACATGCATTGTAATTTTTAAGAGTAAAAATAAATAATCACTTGAGCTCCAGTTAGCCTACTCTCATGCAGAGACACTGGCAATAAGGAAGTCAGAAGTCAGAAATGTGCATATTATTCATATCCTTTATAAACAGGAGTTATACAAGGAAAGCACAAAACAAGGTAATACTGGAAGTACTAACAGGTACCTCTGTGCTTGTAAGACAGCCTGAGTACTGACCGCATATGTTGTTGGAATTTAATATTTTTTTAACCACCTGAAGACAAACCCAGATGTCACAACTAATAAAACACAGGATCACTTTTCCATTCAGTATGACTGAACACTGCTTGACATAATAAAGTCAATCTGCAAGAGAATGTATCCATACTGGTCAAAAGTTACACAAAAATGTGTCTATTACAATATTTATTAACGTAATTTAAGACTTCCCCAAGAGACACCCTGAAAAGCTTCTAGGGGACACAGGCGGAGGCTGACTTCTGATGCCAGTTTGTTGTTTACTAATAGTGGTGTAAATGCAGCATCATTTGAATAAACTCAGAAACATTGGAAAGACAGCAATCTGATTTGCTTAACGGACATTTTTTTTAAACCTCTGATGTCTATACTGAGGTTGTCTTTTCTATAGAGCTCTTAATAGATTCTATTGTGACTGTCTTCTTATCAATACAATTGGCCTTCTTGGCCACAAGGGAACATGCCTTTTAGAAGCATCCTGTATTCTCCACTGAGGAAAAAATAATACACACTGCATGGAAAATAAAACTACCCTAAAGGAAATGCTGCATGCTGTGTGAAGCAACGACAGCATAAGATATCCACAATACTTCAAATGGCTTTGATTCTCTTCTGTCTTTGCGTATAAGAAAGGAGGAAAGTGCATGTGTGTTTTTCAATGTGGCCACCATTTTCTTGCAGAGAAAGATTTTGTGTTTGCTCCAGTGTATTTCTGCTATGGTGATATAGGAGAAGAGTCCTTGCCAGATCACCATCTCTTGCATTTTGATCTTAGCTGACAGCATCATACTTGTTTACCAAGTTGGATGACTAGTATAGGTAGGTGTCATACATTCCAGTGTGTAGAAGTTCACTACAAAGAAAGCTGTTTGAAATAAAGGAAAGCATGAAATATTTTATAGTTTCTATTAACTACTGAGCTCTTCCTTTCCCCTGAATCCTCTCCTCCAGTTGAATATCATAAGGACTGAAGGTTTCTCAGTGTCTTCTAGGGTTAACCTTTACAGAATCAAAGAAATGCAGTTAGCTCCACTGAAGGATCTTTTTTTTTCCCCACATAATTTGAAGTATTTTCACTCCCAGATTGCTTCAAAAGTCAGAGCAGGTATGTCCTGAATATCATCATTTGGCATCTTCTTATATAATAGCAGTAGAAAATTAGTACATCCAATGTGATCTGAATTTGCTAGGTTCTGAGTATTACTATATTAACACAGAATGCATGTGCTACATATATTATAGCTACGTAAAAGTTGCAGTCACATAAGAAACTCATCACACTTCTCGTCATCAAACTGATACATATTTCAAAAAGTATACTACTTAGTCAAAAAATTAAATATGATTATTTATGCTGTGTAATAACCAAATCTAGTTAGAAATTAGTTCTTATAAGTCTGATACATACACATTAAAAGGTTAAAAAAATTGCCAATCTGATGTCAGACAGATCCATTCTTAAAAAGTTGGGTTTTTTTCAAAAATATCATTTTGACCTTGCTTTTTCATGTGCAAAATCCTCTTTAAATCAAAGACCTTACTGCTGCATTTTCAAATTCCAGGAATTGCTGTAAACCAAAAATATAAATGAGGATAGTGTGATGTGTTATGACATTCACAAGGTATAATTATCCAGGGACACAAATAAATCATGTCAGTCACTTCCAGTATGCATCTCACAACAAGCAGAAAGGCACAAATCAAGAAATTATTCTGCACTTGTATTGAATAAATAAATTCTATATATATACTGATTTAGATTTTTCAGACTCTTATTTATCAGTAAAGACCAAAGACCTATCCATCACACTGCCAACTCCTAAAGGGGGTTTCAAAATCCAATGGCAATGATAAATCTCTTACTATCCATTATTTCACAATATGTTTTCCTTCACCATACCTTGAGAGCTATACTTCTTCACCACTGTCATTGTAGCCATAAGGCAGACAATAAAGCAATGACTGTGTCTCCATTTTTCTCATGCTCAGCTGAGAAAAAACCCTCCAGGTATCAGTGTGCCTAAGAGAGTTAGGCTGAAAACATGCTGTTACAGAGCCAGCTGTTCTCATGTGCTTTGGTCCAGGTCCTGCTTCAGGGTGGTGGGAACATGCTGGTGGGCTCCCCGTGCAGACCAGCTGAGTCGGGGTTTGACTCTGGGACGTGATGCACAGCTTCACATGAGAGAAGCCAAAGCAGCTGCCAAAACAGCTCACATGCTGTGGCTTTTCCAATAAGCTGGGTTTTTCACATTTTTCTCTTGGCAAGGCTTGCCAATCAGTTGCCTGTTCAGAAACTGGGCAGCAAGCCCAAGGGCAGCCCCTGCAGTCCAGAGGCTCCAGCCCCTTGCCAGTCTGTTCTTACAGGGCCCCACATTTCCAGAAAAAAAATCAACTACACTGCCTCTGTCCCTCTGACATTGTTTGTAGGTCCTGCAGGTTTTTTATAAACTCATTATTAGAAGAGCTGAAGCAAAACCAAGGAATGGATATAGCTGTTTCCCACTACAGTGCATGCCCTTTCTGTCTCCTAAAATTAATAATAGTGTAGGCACAGGGCAATGTCACACACAATGTTACAGACAAAAGATTGCCCCTGATGAGCCTAGTTTTTCAAGGAGATAAAAAGGTGAAAAGAATTGCTTCCCTGGCTGCTAGAAAACTTGCTGTTGCAGTCCATGCTGCACACGTTCATTCACAGGGACAAATAATTTGAAATACTATTAACTAACTTCATTTTTAGCACTACACATTTGCCCATCTCCAAGGACATGCTGTCCTTCACAACTGCTTATCTATCACAAGTTCCCTGCTGCCAGTCCTTCCAACACAAGCATTTGGCTACCCAACCTGCTGTATGACATTGAACAACCCTAAAGTGAAAATATTAAACATACATTTCCATAGCTCTGGATTAACATCTCCTCTATTTTCATTCTGCCTTCTTACTATGCTCTTGAACAAATATCATTTTAAGAATCAGACCTTCCTAGGTCTGCAGAAGGCTGTAGAAGAGAGAGATAGAGAGCTAAGCCAAGGCCACCACCAGGCTCTGGACACAGCTCTGCCCTCTTTAGATTTAGGAAGGTGTGCAGACAGAGGCATGTGTCATATGAAAAGGCAGTGATGCTACTTTCAAACAGTTGTTACAGATGGTCTGTATCTGCAGGACAGACCAAGCATGGGGATCAAGTGGGGCCCATGCAAAGGAGAAAAACCTTGTATTTCCCTATTGGTTTTGAACCTCATGTTTATTTACTGTGTTGGAAAATGCACTGACATTTGCACTGTGCTTTTTCCCCTGTGATCATTAGTTAGAATCATGTCAAGGACGGTTACTTAGACACCTGAGATCCAATTATCCTGTCATTTACATATGCACAACACCAATTGACTTCAATGAGAGCTGTACATACATTGCTGATGACTAATTGAGCTCCCATAACTCAGCTTCCACAAGGTGCCCATCAAAGGGCAGTCAACCCAGTATTGTGATAAACATATGAAATTTCAAGGCAAAAAGAAGGTAAACTTACGGACACACATTTCCCTGCTTTCATAAAATCCAGGGCAGCACTGGGATTTACGCCTGTACATTGTTTTTTCACCATGTCTGTAGGCAGTACGGTAACTGATCCTAAAGAAAAGAGTGAATGGTTGCTACATACAGTTCAGGTTCAGAAACAAAACAATTTATTTTTATACATTTTAAAAAACATTCAGGTATGAGTAAGATGAAAGAAAAAAAGCTCAAAGAGACCTGTATTTATGTGTTGCTGAGTTCAAAAGTCCTAGTGGTTCCCCAACAAGTCTTATGTCCATGGGTAGCCAGACAGCAGAAAAAAAAAGTTAAGGACTTTGGGTACTTGGCTAATATGCAAACTGGAGTACCACTGCCCTTGCCATTAGCATCTTCTATGAGGCTAAAGGCTGTCAATACAAATCAATTTGCTGGGTCATTACAGCTGTCAGTTTCCAAGCAAAAGGTTTCTGGGGATCATCCTCACAAGGGTGATTCAGTTTTCTAAGGGCAGAGATGTCATGAGAAGTTCTGGTTAAGGAAAGCGAAAGGAGGGCTCAGGGAAGGGCTGGGATCTCCTGAACTGCCAGCAGCACTTGCATGCCTCTCTGCAGGGGAGCAGCTATTTTTTGCTGAAAACAGCCCTGCAGGGCACTGGTGAGCAGGACAGAGAAATTAGCACATAAACTCATCAAGAACTTCAGAAAATACAGTCTTCTTCTGACACAAGCAAGTACTATTTATCAGAAGTGGGGTCTCCCACTGCTCTCTTCTCTCTGCTCTACACCGTGTCTGTGAATCTCCCTCTCCAGCTCTGCTGGCTGGCTGCTGACCACATACTCCACAGAGCAGTAAACACATCCTCACAACAACTGAGACAGTCTGAACTCCCAACACAGAACAGCTGGTAAATGGTGTCATAGGTACACAAAGTGTAATCTCTCTTTGAACTCAGTATCTGCTTTTTATGTGCTATCCATACTGATCTGTCTCCTCCAGCTGTTGGCCCCCCAGGAGCCCTTCCCACTGTTGATGGTTCACAATTACGGGCATATTCCTCTGAGGAAAATGTTTCTCAAAGCTGTCACCATTTTTTAATCATTCACCCCTTGCTTACTTTCTGCAAGCACAAGGTGTTTCCTTCAATAAATCTTTTTATTTCCCTTTCAAGTAGCATACACTTTCCCCAGATCATGAAGTTGCAAGCAGCAAGGGCTCTCTCATGACATTTCTGAACAAATACACCTCACAAGGTCTGGGGAATTAATTCTGTGCATTGTGTGCTTATTCCCAACCTGTTCATTTTCTGTTAGCACTCCACAGGATGATACACCCCAACCTGCTAATAAAACATATGAGACATTGCTTGGACAAGCATTTTCCAGTTGACATAGACCACAGCAGTTAGACAGACTAGTCACTATGGATGAAACATCCTACACTTCATGTTTCATTTTGACAGACACAAAGTCTTTGCAAGTATCTACAGTCTCAGCAGTTTAACAATAGTAACAATTATACATCACCTGTGTCGTGTGCACTTAAACCAGTTTAGGATGTCAGTACAACTAGTGTAGTAGATTTGATCAAAAGGATGCGGATATGACTCTTGCACTGTGACTGAATAACTGGAGAGAGAGAAAGGAGAGAGATTATTGAGCAAGTCCCTTATAGTACAGTCTGATTTATATAAGCCTTTTTACAGAGTCCTGGTATAGAAAGGAATAAATAAGAAACTACTCATGTGCAACAAAAACTCATGGAAAGTTTAAGTAAAACATGAATCAGTTAACTTTGCAAAACAAAAGATATTAATTGAAAGGTTTTTCTTCCACCAAGCAAAGAAAACTATATATACAGAAAGCCATCATGTCTCTACTGCATAATATATTTGATGAAATAGTACTACTAGACATTTAAAGAAAAATAATGTAAACCTAAATTAAAAAAAAAAACAAAACAACAAAACAACGAACAAACTGTGTCTCAAATGAGCAGCAAATTGAAATAGCATGTAGTATGTGTTATCCTGTGGCAATAAACTTTTACAAACCTCATTGGATAGCTGGAAAACTAGTTAAGAGACAAAAAATGATGTTTGTGTTATCATACAAAATGGAAAAAATCTCACTGGATTTTCTGAGAAATTTTAAACACTGCATATGTATCCAGAGAAAAACATCTTTGGTAGTGGAAAGGTCTGTTGGTGTATTTAGTTAAGATACTAAGGGGGTGTTAGCACAGAAATACATCTAAGAAATAGTTACTGAAATGAGATATAACAGTTACACCATCAAACAGTCTACTCAGCAAACAGAAATTATAAAACATTAAAGTCCATACATTATTTTGTTTACCAGACAATTAACAGACTTTTTTTTTTTCCCAGAAAGATTACACTGAAGTGCTATTATTATTTTCTGCCAAATTTTAAGTGCAGTGTCCTAGAAATAAATCTACATTCTGAAGTCCAGCATCTCCAGAGCTGTCAGTGGGGTAAGAACAGAGAGCCCTGTAGCAAAAGGAAAAAATACTGACCCATCCTAAAAAATTCTTCAGCAGGCTGTTTGTTCTGGCAGTCAGTCAGTCCTTGATTGTGCAAGGGGGTTGGAAAACAGAGGAATGCATGGCAAATTCCCACAGTAGGACTAATTTCCATCCAAAACACTCACTAAGAATGAAGCCCCGTTCAGCTTTCACTCACTTCTACTCACGCCTTCTTTGACCTTTTAGCACCTATTGCAGCGGAACAGCCACAAACTCCACTTCCTACTGTCATCACCTATACTGAGGGAAAACACATCCAGACACACTTACTGTAACTGCTCAGAACTTACTCCATGTTTACATCTGTACGAAGGCAAGCAACACTAATGCACCCAGCTGTCCCACCTAGTCTGACAAAGCACTGGTGGGATGCCGACGCTTGCCTGAGGCTCTGCGCTCTTTGTTCAAGGCAGGGCACGCTCTACCCCTT
>WTSP01017226.1:58287-71750 GCA_025331215.1 Actenoides lindsayi | reverse complement strand
ACCCCAAACTGACCCCCGAGGGACCCCAGCCCATGGACACCACAGTCACTGTAAAGCTGAGGGGGCAGGAGGGGCTCATCCTGCTTTGCTCGGCTCAACTCTTCTTCCAGCTTCTTCCTTGCTTCTTCATTGGCTGACATCCAAGGGGGGCTCTGTCCATTCTGCCTTTGATCCTGATCTGTGTGTTTTTGTTTCCAGTACCAGAATCCAGCTCCTGAGCACAGCTCCCATCTGCTGCTGGGCCCAAGCTGGGACTCTCCCAGTGCCTGCTCCACAGCATCAGTGGTGACAGTGATGTAATTGCCATCAGGAAGGGCTGTGTTCGATACTGGTGCTGTATATATTTGTGTATGTTCCATTTTTACTATTATTATTCTCCTTTTCATTAAAGCTGTTCTAGTTCCCTTTTGTAATGGCTGAGTCTCTCTCCCTTATTCCCTTTCTCTTCCCCTTTGGGGAGGGAGGGTGACAGAGAGCATCTGTTGTAACAGTCTAATGGGCTGCCCTGACCCTGAACCAAGACAGGAGCTTTCCATGTTCCTTTATCACTGGGAAATCCATTGGAAAAGAATAATTTTTCAGATTTAACCCTCCATGGCAAAAGTGAGATCAGACTCTATGTATATATTTTGAGTCTGTAGTTAACAAGTAGAATTAATTGCATTAGTCTTGTAAAGGTCTCATCCTTCCCAACCTTGAATTCACACTTTAATGATGGATTATGATGTGAAGTCGCCTGATCTTGAATAACACTATTGTTAAAGAAAACTTCCTATTACCACTCTAGCTGTCAGAGAATAACTAGATGCTCAAGACAGTTCCACTGGGCAGAAAAAATAGGGGAGGTGGTGCTAGAAATAAATTATCTGTATGGGTGTCTCTTTGACTTCTCAGTTTAGGTCCCTATTATGAAAGAGATGTTGGGATTCTGTGCTCATACAAACTTGGGCAACTTAGCACTTCCTTAGGAAGCACAGCTGAATATCAAGGGGTTAATACAAACTGCACAGGGTCACAACATGAGCCAGATGAGGAGGCTGCTCATCTGTGGCTGGGCCCCCAGCTATGAGGATTTTCCCTGTGGTGGAGGGCTGGGACCAGCATCAGGCTGACATCCAACTGGTGGGATCCCCTCTTCGCGTGAGCCTCCGCTTGGCCCTTTTCCTCATCCTGCTTCCAATCAGACAGCAAAACCACTGTGCTCTGTGGAAACTGGTGAGGCAGATCCATGTTGATTGCTCCCAGATTTTTGCCTAAGAGGGAGATGTTTTCTATTATCATACGATAATTCGTTCCTTTTGAAATTCCAGTTCTTGGAGTGTAAAGCGCTTCCAGCTCAGACCCTTCCTCTGTGGCCATTTTTGGAGCCATCTAAGAAGCCCTGCCAGGCTGGATGGTTATCAGACCACAGTTTGGTCTGTGTCAGTGTGCGTATGGCTCTGTGTGGGCAAGTGCTTTGCTAAATCAGGGTCCATTTGGATGGCTCTCACATTCAAGGCAAGATGAGCCCCAGAGCTCCAGGGGAAGCCTCAGAAGGAAAAGGCTTTGGTGACAAAGCACAGCTCCCTCCTTCCCCTGGTGACCTTGTAAGGCTGTTAAACACTTTTTTGTTGTTGTTTTTCTCCAAGGAAATGGTGTGCAGCCTTTTCATCCAGATGGCAATTCATTAGAGGATGGCTGCTTGTGGAGCCCTCCACCTTAGACCATGGGCAACAGGAAGGGAAGAAGGTGCAGGGCAGTCATTCTGCCCACACCCAGCCAGAGAATAGACAGGAGATGGCTGCAGAGAGCAGATTGCAGCTCCAGTATGGTGCCAGGTCACCTGCAAGCCACCTGGGAAGGAGAGACCTGCAGATGGGTGTCCCAGCAGGATCTGGTCCTCATGACTGCCTACTGCTCTGCACTGCTTAGCGGGTCTCACCAGCTCTTTGCCGGCTGGAGATCCTTCTGCTTATTAGCTGCTAATTTGCTTCTGTAGAGGGATATATCCAGCTTGGGCTACAGTCAAGACAAGTCCCAGTTTGCTGGACATTATGATTTAAGATCAAGTATATCCAGAGCATAGAGGAACAGACAATGGTCAGGGATGCAGTGAATGAAGAATGCACAGAGATTATTTTCAGAGAGATATCCCAACGTCTCACTGTATCAATTTTCATTGTGTTGTGGGTTTTTTTTTTTCCTTTTCTTTCTATAGATTATTGGAGCAGTTAAGAGGTTCTCACCTGAGCTTGAAACTATCCAGAGTCAAAAAACCAAGTTCCAGTGACATCTTATTCTGTATCTGCAAGAAAAGTGTTCCAAGGAAAATGAAGATGTGTGGAAAGTTCATCTCACTATTGACAGTGGAAGCCTCTGAGGCATTTCAGGTGCTTTATAGCTTTCGGTTAACTCAAGCAGGGAAAGTTGAGAATAAAACTGTAGCTTGGAAATGCTAAGAGTGCCAAACTTCCCACAAAACTGAACAGAAGGGAAATCATCACAGCAGGACAAACGGGAGCTCCCATAAACTTGCTCTTCCTGATGCAGTGCTTGTTATGACCACGTGAAGGAGAGACACAAACACTCCTTGAAACCGTGAACAGGAGAGGTGAAATTTGTGCCTAATTTAATCACTTCTATCAGTAGTCTTCCTAAAGCTGTGTCTTTCAGCTCCATCTGTGCCATTTCTCAGCAAAAACAGTGAAGGTGGTGACTTGGTGAATACACAGCTTACAGTCCACTGGGAACCAATGAAAGGGAGATCTCTGCTCACCTACCTCTCTCTGTTGACTCAACAGGGCACTTGCATAGTTCAGGAGTGCTTCACTAGGCATGTAAAATAAAGTAGTGAATCGAGGTGCCTCTGACAGGCATATCAAACTCTTCCCCAAAAGACAATCATTGAATCACAGAACCACAGAATCACAGAATTACTGAGGCTGGAAAAGACCTCTGAGATCATCAAGTCCAGCCTGTGACCCAATACCACCACATCAGCTAGACCATGGCACAAAGTGCCACATCCAGCCTTTCTTTAAACACCTCCAGGGATGGTGACTCCACCTCCTCCCTGGGCAGGCCATTCCAATGGCTGATCAATCCATTCAGTTTAGGAAGGAGGAAAAAGGGTACAAAACAATTCCTGCCTGTATTTATGGGACAAGTTAGCTGAAAACAGGTACAGGTGTTTGATGGATGCCACAGAAAAACAGGTCCAGAAGGTAGATAATGTTTTTTCCATTCCCAACAGAGTACTTGGAAATTGAATGCAAACCTGGAAGAAATAAGGTAGCTGCAAATATACTTTCTAGAACAGTGTTCTCCGTGCTTTTGAATGTGCTGGGTACAAATTTGTCTCTTGCCTTTCCTGCCCACCTAGAAGCAGTCCTGGAGAACCTCGAAGGAACACTTTCCCCCAGTCCATAGACAAAGAGCATTTGATGAAGTTTCCATAGAAGAGTCCAGAATTTGAACTTGCAAATGTGAAAAATAACCTAAGAAGCCTCAGAAAAGGCCAAAACTATTGTAAGGAAGCAGAAAGTGATAAAAGTACTTGCCCATCCTGCCAGGAAAACAGTCTGTAAACTGCTCTCAGCTCCGGACAGAGCTCGTCATAGCAAAACCAGGATGTTAACTCCCTAAGTAACACATGAAATAATGTTAAAAAAAAAATGTTAGGAGCTAACATAGAGACTTAAAAATCTAATACAAGCGTCCTGTGGATATTACCACTTGTGAAATCCACAGCTCCCTTGAAAAAAAAAGAAAAACAAGCATAGATTATTATATTTTTTTAATTGTCTGGGAATACACATCGTTCTTCTAAGCTACTTTTTTCATTCCCTTGCGGTAATTTTACTAGTGGATATTACAGTCCAAAAGACTGTAATATCTGATTCACTGTTCATGTCAAGTTCGTTATCAGTCAGTGTGTTTGATACATTGTTTAACAGTTTAATGGCAGGAGTTCAAGCAGCTTGCAGCCAAGCAGAGGGTCAGACATGAAACCTGCGGCCTGTATCACATCAACCCAGGGGACTGGTGGAAATGGAGTAAGAATAAAGCACTAAGTAAAACAAGGCAGACTCAAACACGGATCCATATTTTATGTAGTAGAACTAGAGGATGTTGCCAGCAAAACACGCATGACCACAAGCTGCTGGTTTATTTAACAGAAAACCGAGAATCAAAATGCTTACAGTGTCAGAAATTCGTGTCAGAGGAAGCGAGCTATGCAAGCATATAAAGAGAGAGATAAGGCAAATCAAGAGTAATCATGTTTGGGGTTCAAACAAAGGGGGAACAACAACTGGGGAATGGAAATCAATGCTTGAAAAGAGAAATGTGGCTGTTTGGAGAAGTTGTCCAGCCTTCTGGGACATGCAGCAATGGACAAGACTTCTCCTCCTGGAGAGGATCTCTTCAGAGGGCATTGGGTCTGCTCCTCTACCCAAAGGTTCACATGAGCCCTGTTGGGGTGGGCTAGAGACACCACCCTGACTTCAGTCCCTCTGAAGGGAAACACAAAGGTTCACTTGTCTATGGAAATCACCTCAAAAGTTAATTGAATGCTGTCAGCAAGCAGCCTGTCTCTGAGAGCTTGGTGGGTGGTGGTATATGGAAGATAGTTTTGGGACCAGTAACTCCAGGGGGCACCAATTTGGAGATGAGAAGGGAAGGGCACAAAATGCCCAGCATGTGCATCCACCACAGCACCCTGACATGGCATCCTGGGCTGTGGGCAGAGTGGAGGGACCCCTGGGAAGATGGGCAGGACCAGGAAGGCCTGACAGTGCCCACAGTGATCAGCACAGTGTGGTCCAAGAGACCACTGAAAGTGGAGCACCTAAGTGACTCCTTTTGTCCTTCCCACGTACCATTATGCTGCTGTATGTAACATTACGCTGGGAAAGGCTCATTCTAGCCAAATTTTTATTTACTCTTTATCTGGCATGGGAGCAGATGGGTTGAACAAAATGTGGAAGAGGTCTCAAGGTTCCTGATCCCTGTCCTCCCCAGAACTGGTTTTGCTCAGCGCCACTGTTCCAGGCGTACCAGACCAAGGCAGAAACCTGCCTGTGCTTCCAGACACTTAAAACCTTTACAAGAGTATTCATTTCTTGTGGGTTTCCCAATAAGATAAAATATCAAGGACAAGTCAAACAGCAAAGCATGAACTATTTTATTTCTCCCCTCCTTCTATTACTAAAAGAGCATGAGAAGCACTTGAGGGCAGTTTGCGGAGTGCATCTACCATCCAATATGACAAGTAGGTTAATTGGAATGAAGGAAAATGTGACCCTTGACTACAACTGCCCCTTAAGGGTATTGAGTTTAATGTTGTTGTTATTGTGTTCTGCAACATTGTGAGGCAAAACACAGTGACAGGCTCTTCTCAGCGCAGGAGTTGTTCTTAACAAATGGAGCTGCACCGAGTGACTTGGATTAAATTTGACTAAATCTCGCCCCAAGACATCTTTCCCTGGAAAATCCTGTGGCACTCACAAATATTTTTGGAGTGACAATGCTGGGTGTCCAGCTCAGCGGAAAGCTATATGGGCTATGAGGGAGCAATACGATATACATCTCGCAGGCAGGAGAACGTGCGGATCACCTGCCATTTCTGTCGCCTGCTGTGCGTGCCGAGGAATCAACTCAGTGACTTTGTGGGAATGTTGAGGAAGGAAAATAGTTTTCTTTTTATTCTTGTCTACTTTTTAAAAAAAAAATAAAAAAGAGGGAGAAGGCGTTGCAAGAAAATGTGCGCAAATTAATGTTAAAGAATGGTGATTTTTAGCCTAATTCACTTGTTCTGCTCTGTTGAATGCAAGACAGTCTCTATGGAAATTCAGGCAATAAAAGTTGGGGCCACACACATTCAAATTTGAGTTGACCTCGTTACAGTTCAGCGTTAAAAGCTGTTACTAAAAGGTCTAGAGCTTATCCTCGTAAATTGACCCTTCGGTTTCTATGGGACTGCTCCATGGAATCAGGGTTTGAAGAAGAAAATGAGTTGTACTCACAGCACCGGGACGCCTAACTGGGAAGCATGTGGAGGTGCCCACAAGCACGGGGAAGATTTCACTCCCTGGCTGATATCCCTGCAGGCTGATGCCTCCTTCCCCTGCCTCTTGTCCCCAGGCAACACTAACCAGAGGAGTATGGTGGGTGCTGGGATCCCACTCCTGTTGCCCCAGTGAGACAGAGTGAGACTCACGTGATCTTGTCACTGAGGCCTGTTCTTGGCTATGCATTGAAGACCACCAAGAACCAGGTCTCAGCTCTGGCAGGAGCTCCTGCCTGGAAATGCCTCCTTGAGGCACAGGGTCTGGGCTAGGGCACAGCCGTGGACAAAAAGGCCACGTGCAAAGTCACAATACTCCCAGAAAAAAGTCCAAACTGTGAGAAACAGTAAGAAAGGCAGTGTTAGCAAAGAGAAGAGAGAAAAATGTGGTCTGACGAGATCCTGAAATCATCTGGGATGCATAATACCAGCTAGATCCTGAAGTGCTAGTGGGATTTTTTTCTAGGCAGTCTATTTTTAGTGGGGGGATGCGAACAGTAGTAGGATATAAAAATAAAGAAATAAGATCTCAGGAGTAACCTGCGGGCAAAGCTGAAAAATATGTTTGTAAATAAAAATCAATCTACCTTTTTTTTCTGTATTGTACCTGCCATAGTAATCCTCAACTGAAACTGGAAAAAAAAGATTGCTCACCTCTGCATGGGAGGTACCAGGAAAAAAGGCAGAAAGGAATTCTTTTTCAAATAACCAGAGCCATGAAGACCTGAGAGCTGGGCTTTAAAAGGGAAACATTGTCTTTGTTCTCTCTCCTTGTCATATAACAGGATTGACTCAGACCACAACTTTTTATACATCCATTTGCATATTAGCTCTATTATTTCTCCTTATATGGAATCTGTTTCATAAGTTCAGTCATACATGTGTCACTGGCCTCACTGGAAGCACCCTGCCTTGGACTATCTGAACAATAAACTATAAACCCCTAAGTGTTCCTTAGACCCTGCTCTGTTCTCTGGCAGCAGAGAAAGGTTTCAAAAGCCTTCAAAAGATGAATTATTAAATGAGATGGAAATATTTTTCAAGCTGTGGTAAAAGTTGACCTGTGACCTGGAGAACAGTAATCTGAATATTTTGAATTATCTGAACAATGTTTACATCCTTTTGGGGTTTCTTTCGGGTTCATAAATCATTCTGCTGAAGGGGCCAATTGCAGGGGAATATTAGCCAAAGGAACAAGGGCACCTGGGCACTCACTGCCTCTTGAAGTCTTACTGGAGATGTCTGCCTTACATCAGTGTAGGCCTTAGGGAAGCAGACCAGAGGTGGTTATTTTTGACACATCTGTACAGGACAGTGAGTTTAAAAGCACAGTCTGATAAGCTGTTCCTGTTGCTGGTGTAGGTTACCTGTTCCTCCCTGCTGTAGCCGCTTGTTACTCCTTTACTGTTCTGGCTGCTGGTCATGCTTGAGGTGCATCACAGGTCACTCTCTAGGTGAGTGATCTGCTGAATGATCCCTTTCGCCTTTAACTAAAGCAAAACCAGAAAAAAAAACAAAAAAACAAACCCTTTATAGTAGGAGAGGGCTTTTAAACCAAGGGGCTAATGACATCAGAGGACCAATTAAACCAGAATTAATTTGGCAGCAGTATCGGACGGTGACTAGAGTAAAAAAATGACTGAACTGGGACCTCCAGTGCTCCACTCAGTTTGTCTGTCTGGGATCCTACATATTGTGGATATTACTAGTGAACTAGTTCTTGAACCAGTTTCTGATTATGCCTTAGCATTGGTTTGCAAATACATCTTTGGGAGCTTTCCTACCTCGCTGTTCCAAGAAGCAATTTTTTTTCGGTTTGATATTCGCAGCCTACAGAGTGACTGGAAAGAAAAAAACAGGGCAAAATAAATAGACTTTCTGCTGGTACATGAAGAAAGCAGAAAGGAAAGAAACATTATTGTTCTTAGATAGACCTGAAAGTAATAGCATTGTACAGATAAAGAAATATTTGGAAATACATTAGCACTGTGATATTCCAGCTGGGACATGGAAATAACTTGTCTTGTTGGTGCTCATTTTCAGACAACAGAAATGAAATCATGTCTCCAGCATGTAAAGGTCAGCCAACAAGATTATGCTAAATTCATCAAACCATGCTCCCCACTGAGCAGCTATCACTGGTGTGCACTGAAGTAACATAGGGGCTGATGGTGTTTTCACCCAAACAGCACAATGGGGCCAGAATAGAAGCTGAAAAAAAGTGCATTGATCTTTTCATTTCCTGTGTACTGAGAAGTAGGATTCCCTAGATGAAGCTTAGCACATATCTTTCTTTCCTCCCCCATCTTTTATCTGGCAAAAAAACCACTTAATGGCTTTAGAAAGAAACCACTGTTCCAGCCAGCATCACCTGGCAGTAACAAGATGCAAGAAAGTTCTCCAAGATTTCAGTTCAATATTTTTATGGAGCAATAAAATAGAAGTCCAACCCCACATCTTCTCCTTAAACCAAGAAGAAAAAAAATCATTCGGTAGAAAATTGTGCAAGGAGATCCTCACACGTTTTGAAACTGGTTCAAAGCAACAACCATAATTGTCACAGCATCCACAGATTAGATGACATTTACAACAGTTTTTAATTAAATTTGCTTAATTTAGATATTTATCAGCCAGAATCCATTGGCACACTTTCTTCTAGCTTTTTTAAAGGTTAAATGAGCAATATGTGTAATGAGGTCTTTAAGGGAATACAAATTGTGTCAGCCTCGAATTATCCTGCAAGCCAGTACTGTGCTGGAGGATTTGTAGAGCGCTGGCAGAGGGGAAGGTGCCTCCTGCTCACTCTGCTGACACCAGAGTGCAGTGTCCGACCTTCACACTGTCTGCTCCTGCCCAGGTCGGAGCCTGTGGTGTGATCACAGCTCAGAGTTATTTGGCTCCGGGATAATAATAATGTTCGCAGCTCTGGCCTCTCATGAATGCCACTCGTACCCCTGCTTCCAGGAGTCTTGAAGATGCCACGAGATAGTGGCTGGGGAAGATTTTCTCAGTGACACTTCAGGAGGCACCGAGCTGGGACAAGACCTTCTGAAGTAGGGCAGAGTGGCAGTAATGAACGAGTAGTGCAAGCACAGATAGCTGAGGAGATCTTTTGCATCTCTGGAACAGCCGAAACGCTTTGCTGGAGTTGAGTTCAGGGGGAGGAGAGCAAGGAAAGTAACATGCTGAACACCAATCCCCTTCTTCCTTTACATCACGAGTGTGCTCCCCGTACCCACCTACCGTGCCACTCAGAGGGGCACCAATGCAGTTTTTAAAAAGTATATGGTGAAGTGTGTCTTGGAAAGAACATTGTCACAAGCAGCACAGAGCGTAACAAAAATGCACTGCTCTGAAAAGGGCAATTACAGTGAAACTCCATATGAGAGTTGCAGATGGACGCAATATGTAGTTGAATGACTAACAAGGAAACACAGTAGATGGCCTCCTAACAGCGCACGGACCATATGGTATAGCGAAACTTGGGGAATCATTCTCATCAACGTGGCAGTTTTATAAACGCCGAGGTAAAAAACCACAGAAGCTCTCTTGAAAATCCCACCGAGCATCTCATCTCAGGCTGACAGGTTTGTTCAGAGCTAGCCTTATGGGTTCAGATAGTACAGCTCTGAGTGTGATGAGAATAAGAAAGGACAGGACAGAAGACTCTGGTGGAAGTCCACACAAGATGATAGAACTCTGTTAAGTTCAGCATCACTGAATTCACTAAATCCAACATCAGCATTGATGAGATGTTGGTCAGGTTATTTTCACATTAGCTTTAACTTGTTCACACAATTTGGTGATAGTAAGTTGCACTTAATAACACATAATACTTACTTACCCTACGTGCTAGAAAGTTCACTTTATAACACATAATACTTACTTACCCTACATGCCCTGGTTCTTTCCATACTGCAGTTGTGCAGGAATGGCCTTCACCACAGATAACTCAAACGTGTTTAATAGTACCAGTTACTGAAAACAAATACTCAGATAATCCGTGCTGTCAAATGCTTAGAAAGATAAAACTGACTGTGGGAGAATGAGTGGCAAAGAATGACTGGGGGAAAATGGCCCAGTGGTGAACTTCCTTTTGCATTACCCATCCACAGCTAAAATATTATTAGTAGTATTAGCATTAGTATTATTTCACAGAGATTCTCAGAACTGGTAGCTGATTTGGGTCCTCCAGCACAAAACATCTAAAAAGATGCTGGGTTCCCAGTCTGATTTAGATTCCTCTACTTAGGCATGCAAACTAATTACTTTTGGTCCTGACCATATGTCTGCCACAGTCTTTAAGTGTTGCTGTCTGACGGCAGAGTTCTCAGGTTGGACTGGTAGCTTCCTGTCAAAAGCTGTGGCTAAAAGATAAAAACCATACCCTTGTGATGGGTTCAGCAACAGTACCAGCCATTTACTCTTTGCTCAGTTTGTCACTTGTCTTTGGCAGTGTCAAAACCACTGCTCTGAAGTCTGAGGTCCTGAGCTCATTGTGCTTGTCTTATTTGATCCTGATTATCTTAAACAATCTGACAAGACACTGGGAAATGGAAACATGACATTTATTATTCTGCAGAATGAAGGATTTTTTTGTTCTAGCATATTTTTGGCAAAATGCAGTAAGAGAGTCACATTTAAGAATATAGCAGACAGCTCTTAAGCAATATGCTAACTTATTTCTTTCTGTCCAAACCGTAAGCTATATGACAGCTGCCTTGCTAATGAGAAAAATGCAGTAATCATTACTTATATGTAGTGGTTGGCACAGTTGTTTGAATTTCTGGTGAGCATAACTCTCTGATCTGTTTTTCTTGTGGTAGTTTACATACAGTTTCTAAAGTTTGCATTGTTAGTCATACCTATATTTAGAACTTTCATTAGTGATGACTCAAGACAAGTAAGAAAAAAAAAAAATAAAGAAAAAAGATATGACTGTAAAGCTCAGCAGTAGAGAATAAAAAATGGTATCCTGAATTTCACTTTGTGGCAACTGTGCGTCTTGAATTCAAATTGGAATTAATTTAAGCAGTCAAAAATGTTTTTAAAATAATTGACAGCACAGAGAAACTAATTTATGAGCTGATTTTTATACACTGATTTTTGCTTTAATTGCTGTAAGTGCTTGCTTTCCCTGATTAAAAAGAAGCTAGGGTAGCTTAAGGCAAATGTATTCAGTTGTTTACTTTAAGGAAAGAATTCTGATTTCATTTCCCAGGTAGAAGGGGCACATGGGATGTTGGTTCCACTTTTCATCAGAGAAGGGACAGTCAGACAGGACAAGTTTTGCTGAATTGTTGGGGACTTTTTTTAAGGCCATATAGTATGCCTATAGAAAAAACGTATATTTTTCTTCCCCGTTCTCCTGAATGTTCCTGACATTGGCCTTTTCCCGTTGGCATAAGAAGCCCGGGAACCTTCCTGCCAAGTGGGACCTTTGCTATTGTGGTCCCGACTAGCACAGCAATGTTCAATTTTAACAGGACGATACGCATGGATTTCTACAGTGATGGTAAAGAAACTGCAAGTAGCATGACATGGCATGGCCAGCTTTGGTTGGCCTGAGCCCTAGTTCCCTGCCTGCAACCGAGTGCCCCTGCCAGAAAACTGCCCATGCTCATTTTTGCCTTCCCTTGCCTGGACAGAACAACACCCTGATCCTCCAGCATGATGGTCTCCCCACCATAGCACCAGATCTCCTGTCGAGAGCTGTGACCCTCCGCAAATAAACAAAACACGAGTGGCTCAAGAAAAGGTTGCAAAGAACTCTCGTGCAGCCTCATACTCTTTATCTAGCCACCTAGAGCTCTCACATTCTGTGGTGTTTTGTATTAATAATCAATCAATTATATGGAGTGGGGATTTTTACAGCAACAAACCAACTTTGAAGAGAATGAAAAATTACTAGGAAAAGAAGCGAACAGGTAAAGAGAGGAAAGAAAGATGCTGTGAAAAATCCCATGTTTTCTACATCTGTATTTTAAAAGCATCATGGGTAAATTGTGGTTAGTATGTGGATTGTGGAATTGGCCTAATTTTGCCATCGTCTTAATTCCAGCACTGCCCTTTGACTTAGTCTGTGAAGGTGAAAATGCAAATTTTCCACCAATTCCCTAAAAAAAAGGAATTCCCCAATTTCTGCATTAGTTTGAGGGAGACATGATGCCCAGAATAAATTCCATCAGTTGGATGCCACAAGGTCACTCCTTGACATATTTCACAAGAAAAGATTAATTTACAGTTAGTGTAAATTAGTGCAGCTTCAGTGAAGTCAATTGAATTACTCTTGCTCAGTTCAGGCCTTGTAGTCAGATTGCCTCTGGAATATGAAGTATATCTTGTCTACTATCAGTGGAGAAGCTAATTTAATCTTTCTAGGTGATAAAGAAGAGAGGCCAAGCCTTCCATTCAAAAAGTAAGAAAAATGAATATGCATTTTAGAGGAACAGTGAGGAACATGTAAGTGAATCCTGCAGAAAATGTCATGTCAGTGACAGAAGGGGAAAAAAATGCATCTACTCAGAGAGTTAATACCCCAGGAGAAGGTAAGAGGGGCTGGAGGTGTTGGCCAGCTCTAGGACAGCAATATCTGGCATTGGCTGCACTCACAGAGAAGGGATGAAACAGAGGACATTGACAACCAAGAGTGGGAAGGGGAAGCTCAGCTGATCACTGACATGATCACTACTGTGCTGGTGCACAACACTGCAAGACTCAGTTGCCTTTTTTTTGACACAGGAAAATACTTTTAGAAGGGTCTACTCTTAGCCTCATCAGTTCACTCAGCTAGTTCAGTTTTCAACCACTCTTCTCATAGCTGAGGACACTGCATAGACTTGTAAAAACTCAGAAATTTGTGTGAGGTGTTTGAAAATTAGTCTCTGCAGATAAGGTCCTTTGCTGAAGTATCTCTGCAGCATATGTGTCAAAGCATCTGGAGATAGGAGCAGTGAGACTGGAGAGCTGGGCAAAGGCAAACGTAATGAAGTTCAGCAATGATAAGTGTAGAGTCAGAGTCCTACACCTGGGGAGGAACACCACCATGTGCCAGTATAGGTTAGGGGTAGACCTGCTGGAAAGCAGCTCCATGGAGAGGTACCTTGGCATCCTGGTGGACAATAAGTTCTCCATGGGACAGCAATGGGCCCTGGGGGGCATAAAGAGGAGTGTGGCCAGTGGGTCGAGAAAGTTTCTCCTCCCCCTCTACTCTGCACTAGTGAGAAGACCACATCTGGAGTCTTGTGTTCAGTTCTGGTCTCCCCAGTTCAAGAGGAACAGGGAAATACTAGAGAGAGTCCAACAGAGAGCTACAAAAATGATGGTGGGACTGGATCATCTCTCTTATGAGGAAAGGCTGAGAGCCCTGGGGCTGTTTAGCCTGGAGAAGAGAAGCCTGAGAGGGGATCTTATGAAT
>WTSP01017226.1:24435-48912 GCA_025331215.1 Actenoides lindsayi | reverse complement strand
TGCCTTGCCTTGCCTTGCCTTGCCTTGCCTTGCCTTGCCTTGCCTTGCCTTGCCTTGCCTTGCCTTGCCTTGCCTTCCCTTCCCTTCCCTTCCCTTCCCTTCCCTCTTTTTCCTTTTTCCTTTCTTTTCAAAAAGCCTCTGTTATGAATTGCCACACTTGCCTTTTGAACACTTTCATCACATCTGTACATTAAGGAGCAAATACCTTACAGTGGAAAAATGATGCAGAGGAAAGCACATAGATATATTGATTGAACCTGCTCTCACCAAGGACCTGGGCCCAAATACTTAAACGTAAACACTTTGTGCATAAACAAATTCTGCACCTAATATGCCACATATACATAATTTTTCAGTCAGTGTATATATACACAGAATATTAAGTTTAAGAACATTTATTAATGTGTGTTGGATTTTGCTTATCCAAGAGCACAGGATATTTTCTGTAAAGCTACTTGATGATACTGAGTCCTAAACTGTTATAAAATTTCCTGTCATTACAGCTGTGTACATTTTTACAAGGGGTTTTGAATTTATTATTTACCCAAGTAGAGAAAGAAAGGAGACAGAGAGGGAACAAACACATACTCCAAGAAATCTACTTCAAGAAACCGATTATATAAAGAAAAAAAAAAAAATCTTTCTACTGTGAGCAAAATGCTGGTTTAGTTTATTTTCTCCACTGAAAGTTTCTGTAGCATTTTCACATCTGACCAGGCTGCTCTTAATACAAAAGAGAAAGGGTGCAAAGAAGTCATTGATGAACAGTCATCCCACCTCCAACTTCATGTGATATAAACAACTTCTGAAATACAGCACAACTGTTTTTCCAAATGGAAATGCTGATTTAACAAAAACCAAGAATGTTCTCTAGTTTGTATTAGTTTATCAAATCTGTTTAGGGGTGATAGCTAGCTTATTTTTTTTTTTCCCCACCGATAAAGGAAGTTCAATTTCTGTACTCCTATTTTTACTTTTACTTCAGAACAGAACACACTGAAATGCTTTGATTATTTGTAAGATACCAGATTATGTGTCAGAATGACTCATTGTCAGCGTTTCAATCTTGTCCTAACAGGAAGTTGCATCTAAGTGGAATAGATGGTCAAATTTGTAAGAGAACACCCTGCATTACTGTCCTTCACAAAACCCCTCGGAGATTCCCATTTTCCCTAGGAGTTCTGAGGCATGTGGAATTTTCAGCATTTCAGACAAGAGGGGAACTCCAGGTTTGGGACACCAGAAATTCAGGGGCGTTTACTGGCTATCACAGTTCTATTTAATTTTATTGTTGAAATTGGTTTGGAATGAAGGTTTTAATATTGTCTTCCCATTCTAGTGATTTGGTCTAGCAAAAGACCATTTTCTCTCTGTTTAGAAGCTATTTTAGTCTGCCTTTGACAAAACGAACTGGATTCACCTACCTTGAGACACATTTCCCTTTACCACAAATGAAATGTGCAAATTATCTATGATAATTAGATTTGACCCAGTTACTGGATTTGGGAGCATCCTTCTATCTTGCCTGGAGCTGAATGTGCCTACAGAAAGCAAATCTCTTGCTTAAGACAGGGTATAATCAGGGTTAAAAACCTTTCATCAGAGACACACACAAAAAAAAGATGTAACTGAACTAGCACTATTCCATTGCCTGACATTGTCTGTTATTTTTTCTGCGAAGTGAATTATTCATTACTATGATTTAGAGCTCGCTGGTTTATCTATGTGATGATAGCTCCTCTCCCCTTCTGCCATGTACATACCCTACCGTGACAGAACACTTGTGACAAACAGTGATGTCACATCCTTAAACTTATTTCTGAAGTATTGGCTATTACTCCAACGGCTCAACAAATCCTTCCTCATCCATCTCACAACTTCAATAACTTGTGGGGTGTCAATGACTGAGTACTACCACCTTTGCTTGGAGATAAGTCCTATGTGCACAGCAGTGTGATAATGCCTGATGGGAAACACGTGCCTCATAGCAAGATTGCATTGTGCTAAGAAATTCTGTTTGTTGGCTGCCCAGCTCCGGAAACGTTATTTATCCCTTTTGAGCTCCCAAGTTAAAATGCAGGGGCTTATCTACTCGGAGCATAATCTTGTATCAAACCAGCAAGACATTTAGATTCTGTTGAACTCTCTGTGAGTTGCCATCATGTTCTTAGCACAGACTTTGGGATTAGCTGACATCTGCTCCCTGAACTTGCTTTTTTGGCGGGTTTCTGGTCAATAGAGGAAAGAAGTAAAATATTTCTGTGCAACAAAAGAAGCGTGGGGTTTGTTTTTTTTTTTTCCTAAGAACACACTGAACAAGGAATAAAATGCAATTTCTTTCAGTGATGTATTCTCCAGGAGTTGTAGCAAAATAAGAGGATTCTGTCCAAAGCCTGCAACAGTAACAGCCATTGGTACAAAGCCCTGGTTAGGAACATCCTTGTGCTAAAATATAAAAATCAGTAAAATATAAATATCAGTAAAACTCCTACTCAATCTACAGCTCCCATGGGTAGAAATGTGTTTTTGTCAACAGAGTTTATACCAAAAGTCAGTACACTGACATATCCTCTCAGCAAACCCTCTCTGGTGTGGACTAGACCAGACCCCAGGACAGACTAAAGCAAGTAGGTGTTTGCTCACTTATACGACTTCACAATCAGAAAGGGTAAGTGAAATAGCTTGTCTGAATTGGAAATGTAGCCTGAAGGAGGGAAAAAAAAAAAAGATGTGGTGAAGCAGCTCCTCTGAAATGGGGAGAAGGGGATGGGTGCCGGGAAGCTGAGACCGTCCCATTTGTTCAGCCACCTTTTACACCAGATGCTTCACATTTTTATACCCTCTAAAGCATGTTTTTCAGGCTAAAACTCCATCCTGAGGCTGTTGAAGTAAATAAGTCTTTCAAAACTTTTGCATTCATGATTTATGAGGGCAGTTAAGCCCTTGTACAAAATTAAAGGCTGACTGAGAGAATCTGGAAAGAGGCAGAACCAATGAAGTAAGTTTATGGTTAAGTGCCAGAAACCTCCTGAAGCCTGATTCCACTTCTGAATTAATGTGCCACTTGACCTTGGGCAAGCTATTTACCTTAGTGAAGTTTCTTTCATCTGCTGATAAAATTTTTAACGCTAAATATGCCAGGGAGTGAGGACACAATCACATCTGTATATATTTTGATAATCAAGACCACTTTTTATGTATCTCATGTCAATACTTCAGTTCTTTATTTGAAAAAATCATAGATTCGATGTGACTAAACCACTTATGGTACCACACTATAATAAATTATACGAAGACCGCAGCTTGGAACTCATTTTTGCTTACCTGATGTCTTCAGAATCAACTGAAAATACCACAAACTGATTCATTTACCAGCTGGAAGGATTAACATAGGAACAACAATGTCTTTATGCATTAAATCAGATTGAAGTTTGTAGGGTCTGAAGACTCTGTGGTCACTGCTTCCATTCCTGGTTTCAGGAAGCTGGAAAAATCGAGATTAATTAACCACACTTCTCTCTTTAAAACTTCTTTTGAGGAGAAATTCTTGGAAATTAACTGAATGGAGAAAGCTTGCTGGAGACGCGTGTTTTTTCCATGAGCCATTAGACTGTAAGCCACACATGAGGCTGACTCTCCAGCTAGCCAGGGCTTGCCTTTGGGACTCCTGTTCCTCCCTCGTCTCCCAGGGCAGAAACTAGCCCATACTGGTGACAGGCCATGTCACTCAGGTTCTGATTAACAGCATTAGATTCAGCACCAGCTCACTTCTAGGCAGCTGGCTGAAAAGCTTGGGCTGTTCTGCTGAACTGCAAGAGGTAACCCAAGCCCCAGGATTAAGGAATGGCACAAGCCCCTCTCCCACTGCATAGCTTTATGTTATGAATGTGATCACTTGGGCTTTTCAGCTTCTGGGTTCTCCCTTCACCGAAGCAAGCAGAGCACCTCAACACTCTTAATACCACTGTTGGTTTGTATGTCTTCCCCCAGCTGTTTTGAATACCTCAAAAAAGGGATTTCCCTGCATCGGGGAGGGCATGTGGCTCCCGGGAAAGAACAACCAGCAGAAATATTACTCTGTGCCCTGCAGGGTCAGACCTTTACTCTGTCCCTCCTGCAAGGTTCAGCTCCTTCTGTGACCCACACTGCAGCCCCTCTTCCCCCCTCTCCCCCTGACAAAGGGTGTTTCGCAGTGTATTCCTCTGCCTTTGAGACCTTCTTGGTGAAGTTTCACTCCACTGACTGCCCAGGAATGATAAAAAATGGGATGTTTTTAAAACCAAGAGAAGAAAAATGTTCAAGTTCATTTACGTTTTTCATTTAATGTGATTTTTTAAAAAAAAAAACCTCATAGAAAACAGCCATCAGTCAATTGCATCAAAGCAGTTGTGTTTGAATCTTGTTTAAAACCCATGACCAGCAAAGCCCTCTTTGGTCTTTAACTCTATTACTGGCAGGAGGAAAATGGTCAGTTATATAATCTATATTCTACTATTTAACTGATACTAAATATAGTGCAGTTACTCAGAACAATGCAAAACATCACAATATGAGAACTAGTGCCGGAGAGGAGAATGCTGCCTTTCTAGATAGATGCATTTTTAGTATTATGCTCCTCAGGAAGAGCATCAAATATTTTTCTGAGTGACCTAATTTTCTTTGTCTGATCAAATGTGCCAGATGCTTCCTTATTCAGAGTTGCCACTCCAAGTGAAAAACTGTTTTCTGGCAGCCACTTGAAATCTCATCTTCAGTTTTCTGTTAGGGATTATTATACAATCATTGCCTGGGCAGACTGAAAGCGTATGGTAACTGGGCTGACATTATCTCTGCTATTTCAAAGTTCCCCAAGGATGTGTGGGAATGGCTACAGTCCCAGGTATAAGCCAACCTCCCTGGTGCATTCAAAATGCCACGCAAACTCAAAAGTGACCAAGCAAACCGGGGAAGGAGAATTTGGCATCCTGATTTCCATCTTCCTCTCAGGGGTGGAAGGGTCTCTTTCTTTTTGTAGGTATTTCCATCATTTGACCAGGAGAAAGTGGTAAGGATGGCTCAGTGCCTTTTCATGAGCATTTTCCAGCTCAAATTCTATCCCTGCAACAGGGCTGAAGCTTGAAAGTGTATATTTTGGTTATGTTTGTCCAGAGTCTTACATACTTTATTTAATTCCTTCTGTACTGACTAACTTTTCTTGTCTACTTTCTTGGTGTCTGGGAAGATGATAAAGATTGATTTAGCCTTTCCCAGGATTCCTGTTGCTGGTGACAGAGAAGCAGCATTTGTGGTAATAAACAGCCCAAAATGCTGTGAGTGAACCCCACACGTCCCAGTCCACGCTTGCACATTTTCCTGGCACCCAAGGTATGGTACCTGTAACGTGGTGACTTCCAGGGTGGACCTTCTGAGCTCTTCTGGCACTCAGAGGAGGTGTCTGTACAGCTAAATAAGAGGGACATGGACTAAGTGCAGGCACTAAAGGCCTTCCTGACTGTGATGGCTGCATTGGTGCTAGCTCATTCCCTCCATTTGGTTTGTACCTTGCTAACCCTGCAGGACAATGTGTGGCCAAGGGGGCTACTTCTGAGTCCAGTGGGGAGAGCCAGACTCTACCACTTGGCTTGGAGGCCAGGGCTGACTCTCTCCACCTGCTTTTTTCTACTACAAAGCCAAGAATTAGTTTGTTTGTTTTCTTGTTTTAAGTATGGAAGAAATGGTCCTATTTTAAGAAATGCTTTTGCTAATATGTGATAGTCAACAGACATTGACCAAACAGGGCAATTACACACTCCACGTAGATGCTCGGCAAATATCATCAGATTGATGCTGACCAAGAGGAAGAAAACATTAATGTGTGTGCCTGAATGAACTTGCACATGCTTATCCATCAAAAGTCAGAAGACAATTTTGATTTTATTGCTATTGTCATTATTTATTTTGTGGTACCTTTGGCCTGGAGGTCCCAGTCTCCCATTGCTCAAGAGACAGCCACAGAGGCTGTGTCTCTACTGCTGACCAAGGGCAAGGGGCAGTAGGATGGGGCATGCAGGAGCCCTGAGGAGGTCTGGGTAGCATAGAGGAGTCAAAATCTGGTGCTTCTTTATTGCTACTGATTTGGGGGAGCAGTCCTTGAGCTGACCTGTCCCCCAGTTGCAATAGGTCATCACCAGGCCAGGAAGCAAGCTAGCAATTAAGCAGTGTCCATGACTCGGGGTCCAGTGCCCTGCCCAATCTTCGGCTCTCTTTTAGTTGTCAGCACACACCCCAGACCCACCTCCCTGCTCTAGACACCAAGAGGCACTTCCTTTGGGGCAGTTTAACTAAAGGTGTCAATTTAAACCAGTAGAGGCAAATGACTAGAAATGGGGATGTTCAATAAACACTTAAGTACTTAAGCCTAGTTTATTTCTGCTTGGCTAAGTTGATTATAAATTGATTTAAGATAACAGAAAATTAGTTGCTTTTGAATTGTATCACCTATATAGCCAACACATTCCTGTTAGGAAATCAGTAACAGGTTGTACATTGACAAAGCTGTCATGGAAATGGAAATTAGGTTTCCAAGCCATTTAGATTTTAGTTTCTTTAACTTATTCACAAGTATTAGCTAACAGTAGCACCTACTGTCTCAACAAAACTACGTGGATCAAAATCCTATCTCATTTTGCAAATTCTATGCCAAAATATAATTCAACATATATATTTTGTTTCCTTTCTGATTTAAATTAGGGCCTATATACAGCTCTAAGGAGCCCCACGGAATTTCAAACAGGTAGTATTAAAATAAATAAATCTGTGAGATAATGCATTCTGCAATATTCACAGCTGAGATTGCTCATTTTCTTCTAGACAGTCTGTAATTTTGCTGTAACTTAATCATGACCTAGACTGTAGCATGATTTCTTAACACATTGCTACAGGCTATGTATTCATGCCCAAAATGAAGAATAAAATACTAATAACCTGGAGCTTAGATACACCAGCTCTGTCAGAATTGGCCAGGACCTAGGAGATGGACAAAGAAGGTACAGGAAGAAATTGCAAAGCTAACCCACTAAGTGCTGGTTTCAACAAACTCTGTCCCGTGGCAGGAATACTCTAAGTGCATTGATTTTAATGGCCTGGAAGCACACTAAAGGAGTTTTATTACTAACTCCTCCCAGCCTGTTAGGCATAATAAGAAAACCCTAATAAACATTTCCCAACTGTGAATTTGCCGTGTTGCTTTCCCAAATTCCTTGCTGCTGGGGGCAATTGGTTTCCACTTCTCCCCTCAAAGCCATCACCTGCTCCTGATACCTTGGAGACCTTCCCAGTACCCGAAGCATCCTTCTTCAGACACAAGCAAGCAACCAAAAAGAAGCGACCTACTCCCAAGTGTCCCAGTTCAACATCGCGCCAGAACTTTACAAAGTCACTTTCTTTCCAATTATCAGTCATTAAAAAGAGGCTGTCGAGGGTTATCCTGATTCGCCAGCTCTGCTGCAGAACGCCTGCTCTACCCCAGCCCTCTCCCAGCTGCCTGTTCCCTGAGATAACATTATCTACACGGAAGTCTTAGCCAGACTTGCCGTAATTATTAGTGATTTGCAATGTTATCCTCCGTCCACTGTTTATCTGTGCAGAGGATGACAAGGAGATATTGGAAGACTTTTTCCTCAGCAAGTCTTCTCAGATCGTTTATTTGTCCAACCTCAAATCCCTAGGCAGTAGCTTTGTGTGGTTTTTTTTTTCCTTGGTGTGTAAGATACAATTTTTGAGAGGAAGCTAGGGTATATATGGATTCTTTCTCCCTGCTCACCCCAATTTTCTTGTCTTGGAAAGCTCATGCATTTGTTGTCCTATCCACTATGTTTTCTTTCACATTTTTTTAGACTTTCCCTGTAAAATCTAGTGTCTTTTACCCCCTTTTTGCTATGTGCTTTGCCCTGCATTTCATCCCTACTACCTGCTCTTACCAGCTCCCCTATCAGCTGTGAGTCCTCTGTCATCAATAATCCACTACTTTAACTGGCTTAGAGTTTCCTTCTCTCTCTCTGTCCCGGTCAGATGCCAGATTAGACCCAGCAGAAGCCTGATACTATCCCTGTTGTATGTATTAATCTTCTTACAAGTATGGTCTGTTCTGTATTTAACCTCTCCTCCCTGCATAGCCAGGTGATACCCAGAGCTCCAGCAATATTATTTGCCTTCGCATGGTAATGAGTGAGGCACCCATTATACAACAATACACAACAGTAATTTTATATAATAGTTTTAGCTGAAATTACTCAAGCCACTAATCCCCATAGTTCAGGCTATGACTCAGTCTGTTCTTCTCCCGACAGGCATCGATGTTGTAGGAATTTGAGCCATTTGGTATCGCGAAGTCACAATTCCTCAGGTGAGCGATTCCTTTGAAACCAGTGGGCTACGCTGCTTAACCTGGGCAGTAAGATTTGCCTCTGTGTCTGTGCTACAGAGCTGTCTGCAGCTGCGTTAGGAAGTGAGATGAACCTTTGATTTTGGATTTTTGTCCCCGTGTGGATTCCACTGTATGTCTGGGGATGTGCCCGCTTGGTAAGAGAACAAGAACAGAAGCTGTGAGTCCTATCTTCTATTCCTGGCTCAGCCCCAGTTCATTGCGTGACTGTGGGCAAATCACTTAAGCTGTCTCTGGGATAATAATCGACACAGCAATTCCAGGAGGCTTAATTTTTAAAGTGTCAACTCATATATTTCCTCTGATGTGCCTCGAGAGATGTCCCCTTCCATTCACCGGGAGCAGGAGCAGGGCCTTAGTACTGACAGCAAGATTTGCAACCCCTGACCCCCTCTCCCCAAATCTGCCATAAGTATTTCATACAAAATGTTTAATAACAATGCCAGAAACGCTGTCCCGGAGCCCTGAAAGCCTCTTATCAACTCCAATTCCTAAAGTACAGTGTACAGAATCATGTGTAATGGTTTTCTTTTCGCTACTTTCAGCATTAATTCTTCTTTCGTGTTATGCCAGCAGATGCATAAATCTGCTGCTGGTTCTTTTTGGCTTTGGTCTCGCTGATTGCATGACTTAATTGTGGACTGAAAAAGTTAGATTTTTTTCTTTTTTTTTTCCCCAGTTTGTTTCTGTGTGCATGAAATTCCAAAGTTTTGGAAGTGCCTAGTGATGGGCTGTAGCTTTGCTGGGATAGGGGCTGATGTTTTCTTATTCTTCAGTTGGGAAGAGCTATATACTGCATGTCCATCTTCTGAAAATCCACGGTGCCAAAGGGGAAGAACAGGAAAGATTAATCAGTTATGACTAATGAAGCACATGGGAGACTCCTCCCAAATATTTTCACAGGATGAGTCAAATTCAAAGCAAGATACGTAACAGACCACATCATCTCATAAGGACCGTATCTCCTCCTAGATGCAATAGCATCTGATCCCTGTGGCAGCCACGATAAAGCCACTACTTTCATGGGTATTAGGAAAGTATTTGGTGTGTTTCTCACTGCAATTCAGCAGCTGGAGGCAAGTGAGAGCGTGGGCCAGCACAGCACTCTGTCATTCATAGCAGTGGCCTGGTGGAGCACTACTTGGAAGATGCTCTTCCAAGCACCTGGAGCAGGACAGACATCAACGAAGTCAGTGGAAAAGCAGTCGCTCAGATCTCATCAAGGTTTGAGTCAGATCCCCAGCTTCAATGAGGAAGACTTGTATTTATGTAGTGTGCTATATCACAATATGGTGTCTCAAAATGTCTGCTACCACTCACTTTTGAAGCATATGTATAGTACATACAGTCTTGTCACAGCTGACACCTTTTTTTTTGATTTTGCTACATTAGAGTACTCTGTTGGTGATGAATCAAGCTGTTTTCAGGACTGGTTTACTTCTGAATATTTTGGAGGAGGAAAGCAAAGGAAAAAGTCAACTATTTTTGAATGAACTACCCCTATTCCTATATTTTGAGCGATTCTTCTATCAGAGACTTTTTTTTTGAACAGTCATTATAAATGCAAGGTAACTAGCCATTCTTCTGAGGTCTTGTAGAGTAGAAAAAGACCCTTTACAGCTCAAAACCTTGGCTCAGGAAAGCATCCTTCATTAGGCTAGCATTTAGCACATGCCAAGTCCATCAGGCTCCAGCTCAAGGGCAGAGAAGATGCAATGATTTATCACACGCTGAGCTGCCATGAACGACAAGAGGTCATCAAGCCCATCTCCCTGCCCCAAGGCAGTCCCAGTGACACCTCTGTCAGTCCCACCAGCGCCAGATCGAGCCCATTGGTACAGACTCCAATATGTTCACCTGCTGCAGACATGCCTGGTAGGCAATTCATCCCCTTCTGCTAGCAGGTATGTGCAGGACTCATCTGCAAAGACAACAGCTTTAGCTCTGGACCCCCCAACGCAAGAAGAACATGAATCTATTGGAGCAGTTCAGAGATGACCAGAGAGCTGTAGCACCTCTACTACAAGGACAGGCTGAGGGAGTTGGGTCTGTTCATCCTGGAGAAGAGAAGGGTCCAGGGAGACATTGTAGTGGCCTTCCAGTATCTGAAGGGGACCTACAGAAAAGCTGGGGAAGGACTTTTATAAGAGCATGTGGTGACAGGACAAGGGAAAATGGTTTTAAACTAGAGCAGGGTAGATTTAGATTAGACATTAGGAAGAAGTTCTGTATTTTGAGGGTGGTGAGACACTGGAATGGGTTGCCCACAGAAGTTGTGGACGCCTCATCCCTGGGATTGTTTAAGCCCAGGCTGGATGAGGCTCTGAGCAATCTGCTGTTGTGGGAGGTGTCCCTGCCCATGGAAGGGAAGTTGGAACTGGATGATCTCTAAGGTCCCTTCAATTTCCATTCTGTGACGTAGGAAGAATGTCAATCATTATGAAAAAGGGAAGGAAAAATACCGCAGGTTATCGGGGTGATAAATAATTTAGGCACGCGCTCCTCTCTGGTTGCACAGAAGCAGTGTGAGCAGCAGGGAGGGTGACATGCGCGTTGCAGAAAGAGAAGAGGAGCGCTGGGCCAAATTCTGCCCTCAGAGGAGTATGCACACAATTTCCAATGACATCCATGGGAATTGGGCATGTGGATTGAGGGCACAATCTGGCCCTTTATTTTCAGCTCTTCTATTATGATCATGACATGCTAATTTCTAATTCCTTTAGCAAAGATAACACAGGAAGGCTTAAATATTAATGTTGCCAAATGTCAGAAACACCTCTGCAATACACTCTTGAGCAAATTCGTGAGAACAGATTTCAGGAACCATGACCATGCTCATTATTGGAACCTGACATCCCCAATCAGTTAACATTCTTCTTATCTTCATTGGGATTTTGCCAAGCTAAGAACTAAATAAGGGCTGCTGGATTTAGCTCCATGGTAGCTGACTTGGACATGGGTCTCCTGACAACCATGGTCACAGCTTCTCACTTAGAGGGATGGATGCAAAAGCACGGATGTCATCTTGGGTTTGGCGGCTGATAAACATCCAAGTAGGTCCACTATCTCCACGAAAAAAAGCAAACAGAAGTCAACCAAATACAACCCAATACATAAGAGGGAAAGTGCAAGTGGAGATTTACTAGAGGAAGGAAAAAATCAGGAGATTAGCTCCTCACCAAACCCCAGCACCACGCTCATTGCCACTGATCACATTCGCAGGGAAATAAAGCAGGTACTGGAGTCAGTTAAGAGGAAAGGTTGAAAAACTCCACAGCTGCAAGCCTACCGCGCAGACCTGCTTTTGGCAAGCAATCGCCTGTGAGTCAGAGCCCTGACACCTGCACCATACCCCTGTCAGTGTGGAGGGGGTCAAACCCTTCCTAAGGAGACATTCAGCAATGTGCATCTGTCTGGGCCTCCAGCAGCGGGGCTCATCGTGTCGAATGAGCTGCCTTTCCTCACTAGCTGCAGGTGGACACTCAGGTCCATGGGAAGGGAGAGGGGGGAAACAAGGTGCTTGGACCTGACGCATTTCTGCAAGGAGTTACTCAACCAGCACAAGCTCCCCAGCATGGTACAGGACCATGGGAAAGATGGCAAAGAAGCAGCATCACCTTCTTCCTACGGGAGACGAGTTCCACAGGCTGCCCCATCACGTGGCAGCCGAGTGGGGAGTTATCATCTGCTTAACCTTCTGCTGATGGGAAGGGTCTCCATGGTCCTTGGCCCTCTCTGCTACTCCAGTTTGGATATCACTGCAGGAACGCACCCCTCTTCTCTGCCTCCTGCAGTCTTTGGCAAGCTATCCGGTTGGGCCCGCAGGATCCGGAGCTGTAGATAGCATAAAAACGAATAAATAACTTAATGATATTGAATGTGCTGCTGTAGAGGCAGAAAACTCCATGGAGTCCAGCAGACCCAGCTGCACTGCACACGGTGGAGAGGGGTCGGTAAACCAGCAGAGTCAGGGGAAGCACCCAAGAGGGGTGAGAAGAATACCTGGAAAGAACTGAGGCAGCAGACTCCTGCTTCTGGACACTGCCCTGAATTTTGTGAGTCCCACCCGTGAGCTGCCCTTCACCAGGGGACTCGGCACAGCCGGGTGGCCATCAGCCCTATGCTGCCTGCATCCCCCAGCACCAGCCCTGGCTCCAGCCTGTCCTCGTTTTGCTCTCAACGTCTTGTTTTGTAACGGCAGCGAGCTGCTGGAGGCAGAGTGTGTCCGGAGGCTGGTTGGGGTGGCAGGAGCCCTTCGCCTTCGGCATCGTCCCTGAGCAGGCACCCCGAGCCTGCCGTCGTCCTCCAGAAATGCACAGCCTGTCACAACTCGTTGCTTAATGCTAAACTACCCGTTATAAATAAACATGGTCCTAATAATAGTTTGCCTGACCTGACTCACTGTAGGAAACAGCCTCAGAAATGAAAGGGGATGACTTTCAAACGCAAGAGTTATAATTTTACATAAATAAAGAATGAAAAGGGCAGCACAGGACAGGCTAGGGGAAAATCACATTGCGGGGTTGCAATCCCAGGGTGTTAACGGGCTGGCTTGGCTGCTAAATCTGATTCTGTCTCCCCCTGTAAGTTCGCTGGAGCTTGATGGATGGATGTGGAGAAATATTACTTGAATTGTCAGATAACTGTTAGTCACCCAGATTAAAAACAAATTCCATTGACATTGTGTCACACCTTGCGAGCCCAAAACAGATATTGATGTTTTCATCTTGTTGCAGGGAGGAGGGAGATGGGAGCGGGTAAAGTAAGAAATCAAAATTGCCCAGATAGAGTAAGTCTTTTGGCTTTGTTTGAAAAATGACACCACAGCAGAGCGTACCTAGCTAAGGATGAGAGATAACGCAATCCAGCCTCTCTCTCTCACTCCCAAATGAAGGAGAGACAAAGACAAGGTTGTCATAAAACCCCCCAAACTTCTAATGCCTGTACAGAATTGTAAGCACAAGTGTAGGAACCAGATTCGCTCAGTGGATGCTGCAAGATCCATCCCTCAAAAGCCCCTGGTGCCAGCGGGGTGTGTGCTGGGCTGAGCTCCCCACGTCTAGGGGGGCACAAGGTGTTTTGGGATGAAGCAAAAGGAAATGCAATGCCTGTGCATTGGCATGTGGACCAGGAGGAGCTGGAGGGAGCTGGACTTGCTCAGTCTGCAGGAGAGACATCTTTGAGGGGACCTAACAGCTTGTCAGCATCTAGGAGGAGCCCTCAAGAAGACAGAGCCAGGCTCTTCACAGCGTTGCATGGCAGGGAAGGTGAGAAATGATCATGGAACTATAGAATCATAGAATTGTTTAGGTTGGAAAAGACCCTTAAGGTCATTGAGCCCAACTGTTAACCTAACACTGCCAAGTCCACCAATAAACCGTGTCCCTAAGTGCCACACCTACATGTCTTTTCAATACCTCCAGGGATGGTGACTCAACCACTTCCCTGGGCAGTCTGTTCCAGTGCCTGACAACCCTTGCAGTGAAGAAATATTTCCTAATATCCAATATAAACCTCCCCTGAGCCTTCTTTCCTCCAGGCTAAACAACCCCAGATCCCTCAGCCACTCCTCATAAGACTTTTTCTCCAGACACTTCACCAGCTTCGTTGCTCTTCTTTGGGCACGGTCTGGCACCTCAATGTCTTTCTTGTAGTGAAGAGCCCAAAAGTGAGCTAAGTATTTAAGGTATGGCCCCACCAGTGCTGAGTACAGGGGAACAATCACTGGCCACGCTATTTCTGACACAAGCCAGGATGCCATTGGCGTTCTTGGCCATCTGGACACACTGCTGGCTCATGTTCGGCTGGTTGTCAACCCAAGTCTTTTTCCACTGGACAGCTTTCCAGCCCCAGCATGCAGCCTTGCATGGAGCTGTGACCCAAGTGCAGGACCTGGCACAAGTGGGTCAGCAATGGGCATCAGTTGAAAAGAGAGAGGTTCAGATTGGATACAAGGAGAAGATTTTGCCTATGAAGACAGCCAGGCAGTGGAGCTGATTGCTCCAAGAGGGTCTGCTGTGTCCTTGCTTGAGGTTTACAAAACAAGGCCATGAGCAGCCTGGCCTGACCTCAGAGCTGACCCTGCTTTTTGCAGGAGGTTGGACTGGAGATGTCCTGAGGTCCTTTCCAACGTGAATCACCCTATTATTCCTGTGATAAATTCACAAGCTGTTTCTGCTCGGTTGACCTCCATGATGGATATGCTGATTGAGATCCACTGAGGATCTGCTCTTAAGTTTGTAGGTAACTGTTCCAGAATCAACAACAAAATGGGGTTGTGTTTTACATGAATGATTAGGTGGTATGAAGGGGTCCTGAAAGGCCTCTTCATGGCATATTTCTACCAGTGACAACCCAATAAAATATACCGTATACATCTTGAGGCAACAAAGAGACTGAAAAGGTTCTTATCTTTGGTCAGTGTTATGTGCATGTGCAGAGTTTACTGTGTCTTTGGTACTAACTTTTGATTGCTTGACACAGAACCTTACCAGCATCCTTCTGTACAGCGTGTGTAGGTGTGTGCTTTTAATGTCAAAGTTTATTAAAAAGTCAGAAGAGGAAGACTGAAATTCCATCCCGGGACATCATATTGATTACAACATAGTTCGTCACCGCAGTCTGAACCGATACCCCACGCGGACACTCATCATTTGAGATGGTAGAGAAAAAGATAGCAGGAGTGACCTGTCATCCAAACCAGGCCCTCTTTCACAGATTTGCTGTATCCTTGGGGAAAGAATGACTTGTGGTTATCCTGTTACCTGAAATTGCACTTAACTCAAACCGGGTTAAGCTAAAAGGCAAATACAGCCATTCATTTATAGCATCCAAAACAGGCAACACAGTTAAAGATATATATAGAAGAGGCAATGGATGAAATGAAATGAAACAGGAAAGTGCGTGGCCGTATTGAGTAGATGTCCCTGAGCCACCAGACCCAGCAAGTTCAGCTGGGGCTCCAGGTATTGTGCGTGGCACCATCAAGTGCATCTGCTGGAAGGCCCCCAAAGGAACTTGCTCAGGGTGCACAGCTTCTCTGGGAGAACCCCACCAGAGAGCAGCCCCAAGACCCTGCCTTCCCCTTAGATCACCTTTCCTTCACGATTGGCTCACTTCTCTTTCACAATCACATTAGCTTTTGTGTTCAGGCTTCACTTTGAGCTCTTCCAGACAAGCTCCATCTGTCATCCTGAAGCTCGCACTATTCCTTCTTTTACCAGGAGGCATTCTGGCCACTCTCTTAAGTAAAATAACAGGTTGGGTTTTTTTCCCCTTCTTAGATATGGAAATGCCTCTCTGTTGGCTGAGAATCACCTCCTGCATTTAACTGGCTAATGAACAACTCCGCTTCAGCATAGTCCCCCTCCCTGGCTGGTCACTTGGCATTTCTCTGGCCCTTACATGCCACAGAACTGCACTAGGAGCACACAACACAAACCAGACCAGATAACTGCACGCAACCCACCCCAGATCTGAGACCAGACACAAAGAGTAGCTAATCTTGTTGGGATGCTGACAGGTTTCTCTGTGTTAGGCTGAGATGTCTATGACACGATGCGGGGTTTGATTCTCACACTAGGCTCTGCCAGTGCTGGGGAAAGGTGACAAGGACACACAAAGTCTCTCAGTTGAGAAGGGAACAGCAAAGGCTTTTCTTGAGGTGGAATGCAGGTGGCTGTCTCATGCTATCAGGCAGCCAAGAGACAGCCAAAAACACAAAGGCTGGCAGGTGAGTCCAAACCAGAAAAATACAGTAGGATTGAAAATAGAATAACTTGTTAAATAATTGAATAGTTCTATTAAATTAGGTGGGGAAAAAAACGTTGCAAACATTTATTTTTCATGTTTCCAAAGACAATAGTTCTCATCTTCTATTAGGGCACACAGCAAATATCAGTGGAAGCACTATAATGTGCCACATACAACTTCTGCTACAATGCGAACCCCAGCAAATTAAAAACTGTTATGTGACTCAAATGTGTATACTTGAAATGCCTGCCTACACCATGACAACTGCTTTTTCAGGCTAACTCTCTGCCTGTTTTTTTTGTCTTGGCTTCTTGTTGGAACTGGGCTGAAAATAAAAAGGTAGGCAGCCTACCTTTCCAGATAGTCTTAACTAATTAGCACAGCAAACAGATTAATTTTGCCTTGCTTTCTTCTCAGAGTGAATAAGCAGCATCCCCATAAAGGCTCTGAGTTGCTGAAACTAATCAGGCCTCAAGAAGTATGGCATCCATTAGTCCCTTTGAAGTCTCACAGAGACCCAGGCAAATATCATGCGATAAATTTGGCAAGAGAAGTCATTCATACACATCTGGTGCATGTCATATATCTCATCTTTTTTACAGGAACTAGCCTGAAACCTTCTACTCTGCAAATGCACGTGAGTATTCTGCCTTCGACAGCATTAGGGAGATGTTTCTGCTTAAGCACGGCGTCATCGCGCTTAACTTGGGATGTTTGAAAGATCTAAGGCAGAGTTAGTTGCTTGGGGTGTATTTTATAACCATTGGTGAGATGCTGACCTTGGGGCAGTTGGTCTGACCTCCTGTTAGACCCCAATGTGAGGATGAGACGAAGAGCCCTCTGCAAGTGCCTGCCTCTGTCCTTCGACTACGAAAGGAGTTTGGGTGACCAAGTTAAACTCAGATGCTTGTCTTTCAGATGCCTGAGTTACAACAGATGTATCCTGCCTAGACAGGGTATGACTGGAGCGCAGCGTATGAAAGATGTTGGAAGCTTAATAAAGTTCAATGCATTTCCAAATTTGGAGCTTAAAAAGCTGCAATGGTGTGTGTCTCCCTCCCCCAGCAGCAATTCATCTTGAGGTAATAATACAACTCTCTCTTTTCCATGTTTACTTACCTTGTCATTCTATACTCAGGGAGGAATACGTTCAGCTTCTTCCACAGTTAGAAAAAAATGATGAAAAATAAGCAGATTTTTACTTGTAGCTGAAGTAAAATGGGCTTTTTGAAACAAAATACCTGACTATTGGCAAATTCACCTTCTCTCCAGGAATTCTGAGGATCATGTTCTACTTTAGATAAAGATTGCTTGGTCACTCTGGGAACAATGCAGTATATCCTTTACTGTACCACTGATATAAATATTAACTGTCACATCATACATTCTAAATGCTGACTGTAATGATAAGCAAATATTGCCTGAGGGGCATAGAGAAGGCCTTGGGATATGATGAAATGTTCTAAGTAAAAAATTGAGGACAAATATTAATAATCTCCAAATTACTATTATTTTTATACCTCTGGCAATATGTTATCCAGCTGGAGCAGAAGAAAACATTCATTTCTTTTTATTAAAATGCATGATTTTTTAAATATGTGCGTTGTAAATCTCATTTGAAGAGTTCTCCGGAAGAAAAATTCTGAGCCGCTCTGGGGCATTTTTAAACTATGTCATTTTTAAGCCAGACAATAACATGGTTTTGTAACAGGTCACATGAGCCCGGTTCAGCTGCGGGAGAAATGCAGGCGTGCAGTAGACGTGCAGGCACTGACCGTGGGTAGCTTTAGGCAGGAGGGAGGCTCAGCATGTGGCAGTGTGACAGAGACAGCAGCGAGGCAGCGCAGGGATGGAGAGAGGTGAAATCCTGTTGCTTGAAGCCCGCCCCCAGCACTCTCCCCACCACTGGCCTGCAAGATCCTCTTCCCTGTTGGGGGGGTGACTGGTGTTTGCATCTCTTCCCTGTGTCCTTGGATTAGCTACATCAATATAGACCCCCAGAGTGTTAGCAATGTAGGCACTTGGTGGTCCCTAGAAATAACAGCGGAGCCACGGGGAAGAACAATTTTGTCTGCTTCTAGGGCTTTAAATCCAGGCTTTCAATCAGAGTTTGATGGAACAGAAGTTCTGTAAGGACCCGCCAGAGAGGTAACATTCCCCACAACTCAGAAATCATTAATTCAGCCAAGAGTAAAGATAGCACCGTCTTCCTTCATTATCCCCTAATTTAATTGTCACAGATTAAAGTCTGGCGAATCTGGGCACAGATTCCTGTTGTCAGACTTCAAAGAGAACTCCTGAAGTCTTCTGCCAGAATCAATGATCATCTCTATATCCTTTTCTCACACAGCATCTGCATCTTCTCCAACGTTAATGAACATCATTTTTTGCATGCTTCTGAGCAGACTAAAAAATACACTCTTGAATCACATTTCCCATGCGAGGGGAAAAATGAACCCTTCTACATTTGTTATTCTCCTCTAACAAGGATTAAACCACAGTGTGGATACTAATGAGTGACTTGCAGTTGCCCGCCTCTCACTTTAGTTCAGTCCTCAGGAATACCGAGGATGAAATTTCTCCGCTGAAATCATAACACGGTCTACGGATTAAAGGTTTCAGTCCTGTTCTTACAGCAAATAATCAAGCTGTCGAGATTGCTCGTTATGCAGACTTGCAGACCTCTTGGGTCATTGTTGTCAAAGAGTAATTTTCTTTAAAGTAGGCTCGCTTGTCCGTTTCATGAAAAAGGCAAACAGAAATAGTGGGTTTCAAGGAACCTGGTGTGAATGATACACATTCGTTTCACATCAATTTGCCTCCTCTGTGAGCTTTTTTCAATATGCACCGTAATTGCTCATTACAAAAAGAATTAGGCTCCAGAGCTGAATTAAGGCAGAAAATACCTGGAAGAATTTGTGATGGAGCTACAACTGATGATAATCTTGCCTCTTGAAGTATGTCCGTTTTTGTTCCCCTAACTACACAACAGCGAAAAGTCAATTACTACCATGTTACCATTGTCAAGGAGAGGTCACAGAGACAGTTTTCCTCTGTGCATATGCGTGTGCAAATCAGTGTCAGTGAAGTACAAGATAAATTAATATTCCGACTCTTTACTGCCCTATTGATATTCTCCTCAGTAAAGCTCATGCATCTTTATTCCTTTTCCATCCACTACAACTTTATTTATGGGGCGGCACATTTACTACAGCGCAAAACGCTCAAGGCTGGCTGTAGGCAGATGCTACAGACTAACTGATGCGGTGCGTTGGGCAAGATGTTATAGACCCCTTTCCAAATAAACGATTTCCAAACTAGCATTTGGCTGGTTGAAGGACCCAGTCTTCCAACACTCATTAACCAAAAAGATTCATTGGATGCAGGTGACTTGTTTCTCTGCCCACTAAGTGGAGAGAACAGAATTATAGCAACCAATACAGAGAAACATGACAACTGGTGCCCATTGTTCTCGTTAGATCACTGTCTTCTTGGGCTCCAAACACCAAGACAACCAAATCTCACTTCTTCAGCAATTCGCCAACAAAAGCTAGGAAAACTGTCCAGAAGCTTTAATTTTCCAGGAGGACATCTATAGCAGCAACAGTGAAACAAGGAAATCAGCCACCATGCTCCTATCGGAACAGTGTTTACTGGGCTTGTTTAAAGATGCAATTTTCTGGAGAAATTGTTCCTCAGAAGGAAATCAGATCACAAGATCTCTGCTCTCTGGAGTCTGCCAGAATAGGTTTGGCTTCGGAGCATGGTCAAATAAGCCTGAGGTTAGATATGGCTGGGGAAGCATCTATGGCAACTCTTTGGGAGGGACGGTTCTGGTATAAGGGCACACCATTTCCCCGCAGAGCTTGCTGAAAACTGGAAACACCTTGGATAGAAACAGCTTCAGGAGCTGCTTTTTTCTTGTTTCAAACCTTCTGGTCCATTTTGGGACCACGCTGTAGTTCAGGTTTCATTTGCTCTCCCCAGAAGGGTTATCCACCTGCTGGTTTATGACTTCTTAACAACTCATTTGCAAGGCACAGTTAAAGTTCAGCTGACCCATGACTTTGTCATAAAATTACAGAGGTGCTGCCAGGGAGACAGGGCTGTTGGGGCAGGAGAATTTGTGTAGAACCCACCTCTAAAAGGGGAGACACCATGGTTAATTCATCATTAACTCAAGGACCCCAGTACCACAAACTGCTGCGGGCACCAGGAGCCTAGCAGGATGCAGAAAGAGCAGAATAATAAACATGCATATTTCAAAAGGGATTTAAAGTACATATAGGCAATGTGAATGTCTGCAGTGAAATGAGAAGTGTTCTTATACAAGGAACAGAAACTCTCAAAGTTTACCATTGTAGATAAACACCCATGCCCTGGGGTTAAAGAGTTTCCTTATGGTAGGTCTTTCCATAATGGTCTATTATGTGGCTGTTTATACTTCAGTTTACCATAAATATGATCCTCTGCCATTTTTACCTAAGAACAAGCAATAATATACAGATTTCATATGCTCCCAACAGGAGTAGTTGTTAAGTTCAGGATCCATCTTTAGTTCTCATTCTTCTTCAGGTGTTAGTGGCTCTGCTAGAAATAGACAAAAATTAATAACAAACTCATAATCATATTGAAAATGTAAATGAGAAATGCTAACAGCCAGACAGAATATTTGGAAGTGTTAAAAAAGATGGATAATGGTAAGAAAAGAAACCAAAAGGTCCTCCCTGTATCTCAGCTTCTCATGTCCATCTAACGATTTTTACCCTGACCTACATTTTCTACAAGTAAATATAGTCACTTGCATTTTATCACCAAAATAGACATATTCAGAGATGACAGGAACTCTGAGTATGATTCAGTTAGATAAGGCAGTCAGTCAAAGCCATGGGAAACCAGATATTACTCATAAAATTGCTTGATAAGGTAGGAAGCACAAGTAACCTGCCCCTGGTAGCTCACAGCAGCTGAACAGGATCTCTTCCCTCAGCTCAAAATTAGCACAACATACTTGGTTGTAAGAAAATAATGCAGTTTTAAAAAGAGGAGACTCCAGAGAAAGGATTCTCTCAGCAAATTTTGAGGGGGGAAAAATGCAAGAAAAATTATAGATCCTTTTTTTTTTTTCCCCCAAAAAAGCTTTCATGTTTTCCCACTGCAGTCTGTTGAGATTGTGTGAGACCAAGCAGCTGGTTACCTCAAACTCATTATTCAGTCCTACAGAAGAGCACGTTGTAAGGGCTGCCTTGTTCCTTGCCTGAGCACAGTTTATGAGCTTAGACCATTTCAAACACAGGTATGAACACTTCCTTCAGGGCTGAGCAATGCTGCAAGGTTCTTGCCGAGGGGAGGGGAATAAATAAATAACAGGCTCTCACAGGATGGAGACATTGCTTGAGGTGTCTCAGGAAAGGAACTGTGGGTGCTTCAGGAGCTGTTTTCCCCCCATGGCTACCTGGCTTTCCCCTCAAGCCATCTACTTCATCCTTAACTGGCTCCTTTACAATCCATACCAGTGGATGGTTTTGTGAGGATCATTCCCCACTTGATATCTGTTAGCTTATGCATGTATAGAAGTGAGGAAATGACCTAACCTAATGCCATCATAGGGAATGATTAAACCTTAAATATCAGTAGAAACAGTAAGAAAATGATATAGTGCTTAGTTATGGACTTACAGGAAAGAGCAGAGGACTTAGACCTTCATGATGCTGAAGGTGTCCTCTGAGAAACTGAGAGCCATTGACTTTCCCCGCTTGACAGCTTCCAACTCATCAGCAGAGTGATCAGCATAGCACTTGGCTGAGCTCTGAGCCATGCTATGGAAACAGTCACCAGGAAAACTTTTCTGCTCCTGTGGTTGAGTATATTTTGCCAAGGGAGACAGAGAGGATTTATCTCTGGGCAATCAGAAATACTCATTATGGACTCTAGGCTTCACCCACTGGGATTTATACATGCAGTGAGTAACACTCGGGGACCAGAGGTTGTGCCAATACACAGAGTAAAGGCTCCCCTGGGCTGGCCTGGGACTGCCACATCTGTTCTTGCAAATGCTCCCGAGGAAGAAGCTGGCACAGAATGAAGGACAGTCTCAGCAAAGTCTTGGTAGGGTGGGGTGGAGCAGAAGAGAAGCATTTCACTTGCTCTGCTGCATGTTCACATGAGCTGAGAGCTGATACCATCGCTGCCCACCCTGGGGCAGCTGGCCGTGGCAGAACACGTACAGGGCAGCACCTCTCTGAAGTCCTTTGTGGCCGCTGTCCTTCATCCTGTCAGTGAGGGGCTTTGCAATTAGGATTCTACTGATTTCAGTTTCGGGATCTGATCCGGCTCCTCCTTCAGTTAATAAAGCAATGTCCATTGACTTCAGTGGCTGTAATATCACACTCCAGATGATATCGTTATTACACAAAAAAGTCTTTGACCAGAAAGTAGGCAGCTAATAACTTTCCTTTCCGGATAACCACTGCCATTAGCAAGGAGATGAAAACCACTTTAGTAAACTTCTTCTCTCTGTATTATTATTTTTTTTTTGTCTTTCTCCTGTTTTTTGCAAGCACAAGTGGAATCTCCAGGTCACGTTGATTTCTGAGGAAACAACAAACTTCCTTGAAAAGAGAAGGTGCAGATTTACAGAACGAGTGTGGTTTGGCTTGCGGGCTAGCTCAGTGCCTGCCAGCCCTGCACTGGATGAGGTTGAAAACTGCCTTCAATGTCTTTTCCAGAGTCCTTTAGGCAACCTTTGTAAGTGGTTTTAGTTGTTATGTAGATCTGAGGCTCAACAAAGTCATGCATCGAAGCCCCCAAGTGCTAGAGGGGGTAAGTCCTGCTCTCTGAGAAGGATGACCCAGCACAGCCCGGTGAGCTGGGGGAGGTGAAGGTGATATTCAATGCTGGCTGCCAAAAGGTGGTGGAGAAGGATGGAAATCATGTCATCAAAAACTTTTTCTCTCCTTTTCCCATGGCATGTCTTTGGAGAGGCTTGCATTTGGAAGTTGAGTCGACTCAGTTGACTCAGAGCAGCCCACTGCACAGAGTAATGGCAGTCACAAGCACTGGAAAGCTAGACTGGTCTTCTTTATAGAAAGAGTTCTTTCCGACTCAGAAAGAGGAGCAATTTCTGCTGCAGCATATCCCGATGAGCTCATCGTGCTTCCTTAAATCTGTTTTTCTGGGTAAAGTCCTGTGGGAAGAATATGCAAGTTCCACAGCCTCAGACTCGCAGTTTTATGACAGCGAAGTCAAAATGCTGTGGTGCCAATTCTCTTCCGTTTTTGCTAATTGTTAAAGGAAATATCTTAATTGTGTAGAAGAACGTGCAAACGCAACATATGACTTATTATCAAGAACCCAATTTTTTTATGCACTGTAAAGCTCCATCTGTCCCATCATCTGGAGTTGGCTACTACTCATCTAACACACAAATGCAGATCAAGAATAATAAGTTTTAAATATCCAGTGTATTAAGCAAAGCAGGAACTGATTTTATTTAACAGAATGTATCAGAACAGGCTAGTCAGTGTCGTGCTGTGGGTATTTATGAGGGTGGTATGTAGGAGTTTCTGTTCCTGATATCAGGTACCTTAACCCCAAAATTTGTGATACTGTGGATGGCTCTTCAGGGTTGCATAAGGAGCTAGGGCCACAGGACTTTTTACTACCTTTGGAGAGAAAATGGCTTGTTTTTTCCTATCCAAGGCCAATGGCATCCTGGCTTGTATCAGGAATAGTGTGGCCAGCGGGACTAGGGATCTGATTCTCCCCCTGTACTCAGCACTGGTGAGGCCTCATCTCGAGTACTGTGCACAGTTCTGGGCCCCTCACCTCCAGAAGGATATTGAGGTGCTGGAGTGGGTCCAGAGGAGACAATGAGGATGGTGAAGGGACTAGAAGGAAAATCTTATGAGGAAAGGCTGAGGGAGCTGGGGTTGGTTAGCCTGGAGGAGACTCAGGGGAGATCTTGTCACTCTCTACAACTACCTGAAGGGAGGTTGGAGTCAGGTGGGGGTCGGGCTCTTCTCCCAGACAGCTGGTGACAGGAGGAGAGGGCATGGCCTGAAGCTGCTCCGGGGGAGGTTTCATTTGGATATCAGGCAGCACTTCCTGACAGAGAGGGTGATCAGGCAGTGGAATGGGCTGCCCAGGGAGATGGTGGAGTCACCGTCCCTGGATATGTTTAAAAAAAGTCTGGATGTGGCACTTAATGCCATGGTCTAGCCAGTGTGGTGGTGTTGGGTCACAGGCTTGACTTGATGATCTCAGAGGTCTTTTCCAGCCTCAGTAATTCTGTGATTCTGTGA
>WTSP01017226.1:6234-24335 GCA_025331215.1 Actenoides lindsayi | reverse complement strand
AAGTCTGGATGTGGCACTTAATGCCATGGTCTAGCCAGTGTGGTGGTATTGGGTCACAGGCTTGACTTGATGATCTCAGAGGTCTTTTCCAGCCTCAGTAATTCTGTGATTCTGTGATAACGAAAGGGTGTTAGCACGTAAGACCTCTCCAGTGTACCTCGGCAGAAATTGTTTTTGCCAGCTCAAGGTTTCTGACCTAATAAACATGGTGACTTTGTGGCACTTGGAAAGCATGCTCTGCAAAGAGGCAGCCTGTCCTCTGCTTGCCAGCAGGGCATTCCAGGTCTGCACAGCTCCCACCTCAGCGCTTCACGCAGCCGGAGCATGGACCTGGCCCACATTCTGCTGCACTAAAGACCATGCTGATGATCCTTTTCAGTGACTTCTGATGTTAAGTTTTTAGCAGTGTAAACTTATTTATTGAACGCAGATTTTGTTCGGTCATTAGAATGACTTAGATAAGGAAAGGAGCAAAGTGTATGCTGGATAATCTTGGCTGTGACGCAGCAAAACCGTGTAACTGTGCTCACCTCTGTTAACAGTTAAGGCCCAAAGACAAACACAGGCTTCAATGCTGCACAGAACAGACATATTCTTAGTCATGCTCATCGTATGGACTATGCCTTACTTAAGGCAAGGAAAACAAAGCTCGTCATTCAAAATGTGGCCTCTCCTGTTCTTTCCAGCAAAATTGCGGAGTGGGAATGAGTGTGAGATAGAGTCAGTAGCATCTGCAGAAGACAAGCAGGATGATAACAGTGGCCCTTGAAGAAATACAAACGTTTCACTTGTTAATTTTTTACGTACGATGTAAATCTCCAGAATAAAGCAATGGTGTTAAACAGCAATATTCATTCCCAGATCTGATCATCTCTCCTAGAATTCAGAGATTTTTTTTTTTAAAGAATGTGACCAATGACTTTAGATAATAATTTAATTCATAATCAGTTTAATGGATATTTTCCACTCATTTTATATGGAGCAGATTCACCAGATTTCAATGAAACCCACAATAGAAACATCTGAGAAGACCTATGGGATAATAACAGGACTAAGTACAACCATGTGTTACATAAATCTTAGGTTTTTAGACGGACTCTACGCGGACAGAGTAAAATGTACTTTGACACTCCAATAGCAAAAATAAAACAACAAAAAAAAGCCCACCTTATTTTTATTAGGAATGCCACAAAAATAGCCAAGTTTGAGCATAACCCTCTCACTGGCAGCAGCCCAAAGCTTTCTGTCAAGGCAAGAAACCCCACGTAAGTTATGAATTCTGCTGCCTTGAGAGTCAAACACCCTTATGCTGCAAAGGAAACAAGCATGAGTGTTGGATCCAGTTCCTGTTCCCAGTGCATGGAAGACACAACTGGAGCTACTTTAGGACAGGCACAAGGGAGGGAACCAGTCAGAAAGGTGTGTCCCAATATAATAAAACTACATACAGAATAACAAACTATCAGGACAGAAGTGATGCAGGTGGTATAAGTAATTATTCCTTGAAGACCAAGGATAGAAGATAAAGATTCCAAAGCTTGCAAGGAGAAATGCACCCATTTTTCCCCAGAAGAACCAAAGATGCATTATACACAAGGGGTGAGTATTCCTAGGCAGATTCACAAAGAAAAAAGCTTGAGGTACCACTTATCACCAGGTAATTCACTTCACTGTGGCTGTGCTGTTGTTCGGGACAGTTTCTCCACCACTGGGAACTACCCTGATGACCAGGAACGCTGATCACAGTAAGAGTGCTCCACCTCTCATTCTGCACCAGTTTCTATCAAAAGATGTAGGAAAGACCGTCTAAGGAAGGAGGAGAGGAAAGAACCATCAACTTCCATTAGGATCCAAACACAGCAGCGTCTGACCCCTCCACCCTCTCGTTGCCCTGCTGAGCTGTAGGGCTTCCCAGGACAATCCTACCACCCGCTTGGATTTAAGAACATAACAATTGAACCGTCTCAAGTTTAATGGCAATGATATTTTTACCACATGGCCACATAGCGAGGATTTGCAGGGATAAATGAAAGGCAAAGGGAACTCGGGAAGACCATAGAAATAACCTCCTGGGTGCAATGAAACCATGACTGCAGGAGGTTCCTGCTGCACCATTGGCCAAGGCTGCCCCCGAGTTAAGAGCAGCTGGGATCTTAATCCAGTATAACTCTCACAGTCTCTCCCTGCCGGGGTCAACTGAGGACTGCAGCTGCTGGGGAATCACAGGAGGGATCACCAGGGTAATTCCTCCTTCCTCCTTTCCTTGTTTGCTCTGGCTGGCAGGGCAGAGAGCAGGGGCAAGTCTGCATTCCTGCACGCTCCCAGCTCTGCGAAGTGAGGCGTGTTTGGGAAACTCAACCCAGGAATCGGAAACGTGGAAGGAACATAACCAACGTTTTAACTGCTCCAGAAGTCCTTGCCTAGGTGTGAAAACGGTGACCTGCCCCAATCCCGTCCTTCTCCTGCTGGGAGTTTGGCGAGAGCAGGTCTGTTCCCGCAGCTGAACTGACACCGTTCTGTCAGGTCTGGGGCTGTTGGATTATGTACACCAGTGTCCTTAGGATGTGCCTAAAGACCACTCTTTACTTGTGACTCAGAGGAAAAAGTACACATTTGAAGGACTGTAATGTTCTTCAGTCTGGGTTATTTTCAGTGGAGGGAAGAGCTTGCTGTAAATTTGAGCAGCAACTGAATTTGACCAGCTGGTCCACACCACAAACACACGTATGTGGAAATTCCCAAATGCAACAGCAGCCCTACAGGAGGAAATAAAAGCAGCAAAAAAGCATTCAAAGTGGATGGAAAAAACCCAAAATGCAGCTTCCTAATTTTAAGATAAGCTCAGTGCTAGCCCTAATGTAAGACTTGGCCATAACAGGTTGGCTTTTTTTTTTCTCTCATTGAGAATAACTGGAGCACTGGAGTGCCAAATATCCATCTTTCTCCTCAGAGGAACCGAGCAGTCCTTGCAGGACTGCCCTAAGGAGGAGGGCGAGTTCACAGTTCAAAAACCTGCCTCGGCTCCTGCGATATGCTTTTCTGTTTCCTCCTTCCTGCCAATACCGCTGTGCTGCACTGCGCAGAATGAAAGAGGTAATTTAACACGGCGTTAAGCCGTGTGCTGCCTGCGGAGCCTATCGGGATGGTTTCGTAGGGGTGCTTCTGTGGCAGCGAGCCAAAATTAAGGCAAAATATTATGCTGCAGCACGGATCCTGCCTGGTACCCTGCCTCCAGCTGCCTCTCGCAGGGTGAATCTGCTGCTATTGCGCAGGTGAGGGGGATGGAGCTTTCTCTGATGTGCCAGAATACATTTTCAAGTGTTATTTTTCCCAGTTTGCCCTTTCTCCCTTCCAAAAGGAATCAGCAAGCACCAGGGCTGCAGCTTGACGCAACTGTGCTCAGCTGTCAGGAGTGGTTTTTCCTATGGGCTCAGGATTGCAGGCGGCACCTTTTTGATAAAAACAGAGGTGCTTTAGATTTAGACCTAGGCACTGGTTGCCCAGTTCGACCCTGTGCGGAGAGATGATCCTGGTCTACTCGGGGAGAGGAAAAGCACAAATGCTTCAGCGATTTTCAGTCTGCCACATGCATTCCAGTTTCGGTTCTCCCTCCTTGGCCGTCCCAAGTCTCATCTTGGGCAGGTCTTTTTTTTTTTTTTTTGCAAAAGGAAAAAGCATCAGGAATGACTGTCAAAACAAGGCAGAGTTTTGCCTGCAGGAATATGAGTGATGTTGCTGCAACCCACAGTCTGAATGCTATGTGAAATGCCAGTTAAAATAGAATTGTTTGCATAAAATAAAGCACAAAGTTTTCCTAAAGCCTGATGCTATTTCCAAATATATATTCCCCGAACGATAAACCCTGGGCACATGTAATTTGTAGAATGACAAAAAAAGTCAAATGATCACACAAGCTTATTTTCTACAGCGGATTTTTGGCTCACTCACTGTCCCGACTATTAAATAGCACCTCTGTGTTTCTGAATGTTATCAACAACTACTGTTTCCTTGACAAAGCCATAAGAGAGAAATAAATCTCATAAAGAGATTGCTAGGCAGCTGTTCGCCAATGGCTAAATGCTTGCAAGAGTTACACAGTATTATCTCTGTGTTCGTGCAGCTCAGCACTTGACTAGGAATCAGGGGATCTCGGCTCAGCTTCTCCAGACCACCTGGCTGCCTAGCAACTTTTGGTGCATTTGCCAACACTGGATCCCTTTCTAAATGAGATACAAAACCCAAATCCTTCTGCATCAGTGCAGAAAAAGACCCAGGACCCTTAACTGTTAATATACAGGTGTTTTTCTATACAACAAATGAATATGTTTTATTTGGTAGAAAACTCCGTATGCCTATCATGGAAAGCTGCTACACAGTTTCTGCCATCATAAAGCAGATCTTCCCTCCTACTATCCAGCAAATGCATGGAAACAAGTATAATAGGGTACCCAGTGTGGTTTTTTGGTAGCACTCAAGAAAAATACTGGCAGAGCTTTGGCGATGCCAACAGCCCAGCAGCCAGCTGAACAGGACAACCGTGCAAAAGCGACTGTGCCTGCGCTGCCCGACTGCGGTGTCACACAAATGCAGGGACACAGCAGGGTCTGACGGCCACCAGCCAAGGTAGCCCCGCTGCCACCGGGGATGCTGACAGCAGATAAGCCTCGTCGCGTGGCGTGGAGCAGAACCGTGCCCGAAAGGGGATGGCTACTCTTTGGGTAAGCTGGGCAGCCCCGCCAGCTGCAGCTGCAGTCCCACCGTCATCTCGCTCAGCGTCACCGCCGACTTGTGTGAGCTGAATGTGTTCGTCAAACCGCGGCCGGAGATGCTACGTGACGGGTGATCGCCCGGGGCTCCGCTTCTCCATCGCTCCACGCTGACCCAAGCCTGTGTCGCTGCTGGTGGGGCCGTGCATCCTTGTGCCATCCCTCGCGTCAGCACCGGCTCTCAGGCTGCCGTCAAGGACCCCCCACCCCCCCCCCGTGCACACCCCGCTCCCTGTGCAACCCGCTCCCGTCGTTGGTGAAGGGGGACCAGGGAGAGAACGTGGCCAGCAAAAGCAGCACGTTTGTGCGTGGTTGTGAAATTGCCCCTGTTAAAATCCAACGATAGCTGCGAGAAGCCTTGATCTACGGCGGTAGCTGGGGGTGGTCTGCCTGCAGATGCTGTGTATCCCCATCTCCGGGGAATTTAAAGAACACGCACACCTCTATTAAAGAGGGTTAGGGTGGAGCTGACCCTGTCTTGGCACGAGGAGTGAGACTGGGTGTCTCTCCCAGCCATGACTTCTCTGCTGGGAGCCACAAAAACGTTCATATAGACAGACAATGAAATCACTGTACAAATAACTGTAGCATGTTACTGTTCCCTTAAAAGCAGAGCTGTGAGAGAAGACTTAAACAAAGCAGATTTGGGTTAATCAAGTGAAGCTATGCCAGTCTCATGCTTGACATATGCCTGCACTCAGGCATGACTCACCCTTCAAACAATGATTCATCATTAGTTTTTCTTGTGGGTTTGTATGTCTTTTGTCCATCCTTGTTCCAGCCTCTTGCCATCATCTCAGAAGTGCGGTGATGATTAAAACAACATCAAAATTAGACTTTTAATTAGGGTCTGCTTTGTGGCATGTGTGGTAAAGGGCAGAGAGGTTGTGAGCCTTTTGTTCTGACGAGACACGGGGAAGCAGGCTGTAGGTGATGATTTTGAACAGAGGAAGGAAGGAAAGAAGGAGGCTGAGGCGACTGTAAAAGCGTCGATTCTGGAAGGACAATGTTGCCAAGCAATGTGATCTTACATTTGGTTACTGCATAAGGAGCTGCAGCAGTTTGGTGAGCTTGAGAGGAGTGATTTCAAACCACATGACCTGCGTAAAGGCATTCTACATTTTGTGCTATGTTTTCTTTGCATTAGCATGAGTTTAAACAGCTGCATTATGGAGCTGACCTCTAGCCCAGCAAGCACCACCCAGGCTGTTTTCCCAGGACATTTCCTGCAGGTCCAGGCAGGACGCTGCTTAGACCATGGCCTTGGCTTCTCCTTTTGGGGCTGGCAACTCTGTCCCTCAGAGGAATAAAGGCTCTGTGGTCTCTGCTCAGCAGGACTATCACCAGCACATGCCCTTGCCCATCTCTGGTAAATGTGTATGAGCCGGAGTAAGTCACACCCTCTGCATACATGGTACTCAGATGCAATGCTGAACAAGATGGTACTGGGGAGCTTGAAGTGCTTGGCTGGTTCCTTCCCCTGAACAGTCCTCAGTGTATGGCTCTTGTGCTGTCCATGCATGGGAGGAGCAAGGAACCTTTCAGGAAGCTGGCTAGAGGCTGTTGGGAACAAGCAACTCTTGCAGGCTACCTTATCGCTTGGGAAAGAAACTCCCCCTTGCCAAATTGCTCAGGAATCTTCCACATGCCATTCGGTGGTAGCAAACAGAATAAACTACTACATCTCCTAATAGTGGAGGTCTTGAACAAAACTATTTTCTTTTTAGGCAGGTCCTGCAGCCCAGTGTTTTAACCATTTGCCCTTTGGGATGCGAATTTGGCAGAAAAGTCAGGGTCTCCACATGGAAAGAAAGCACCCAGGTCTGTTTGTGTAAGCAGAGGGTAAGAGTTTACAGTGGATTACAGGTCATCATTCGTAATGGCATTTGCTCTTAAACAGTTACCAGCTTTATTATCTGTACCCATTAAAAGCGGATTTGAAGGAAGGGATATTAACAGCAATGCCAGACTGTGCATATGTTTCGTTTCATACTGTGCAGTTCTAACGAGAGAAATGAGCTCAGTAATAATTATTTTTTTTAAAACCAACTTCTACATTTAATAATATTTTAAAACTGTGTTTCATGCCCTGTTTTCTTTTGTTCCACCTGCTTCCCTTTTCCACTTCATTCTCTTTTGCTCTCTAGTACAGTTTATGGCTCTGCTTTTGTGTGTCAAGCTTGTAATGTATTTCTTTAACGTGTTTCTTCAGATTCCAGTACTTTCCCCCTTAGAATCAGCCTGCTCTCATCTCTCTTTCTCTGCAAGGAAGTCTCCTCTTTCTGATTGTGACTTTCTTTAGCTCCTTGTTCGCCATTTCTTTCCTATTTAATACAGTGCTAAGACTTCTTTTTTTCTTCTCTTTATTATATGCCTCTCAAGGTACTGCTCCTCTTCTCTTTCCCATCTCCACTAGCTCCCTCATTTACCTGCTCTTTCAAATGCTCAGGGCTTCTTCCCTTTGTTCTCTGCCTTCCATCCCTTCCACTCTTCACCTCTCCTTGTTCTCACCACAGTTTCTCCTTTCCCTCTTCTCACCCTCCTCTTGTCTCTTCGGCATTGCACACACTTTTCTGCCCATTTCTCTACTTTTTTTTTTTTTTTTTTAATTAATCTTTAGCATATCACACTGAAAGTGCCAGAAGGGATTGAAGTGCAGGAGTGGTAGAAGATGAAACGAGGCTGTGGAGAAGAGAGATGGCAGAGGAGATCAGAGGTACGGGGCGCTGGCAGAAGGGTCTCAGCATCCCCTGCACTCCCTGTGAACTGCTACCTAGGAGAGCGTCCCCAGTCGAGCCAATGCATCTAAGCACAGGGTGAGCAATTACCACAGGATCGAGCCAAGTGTGCCATGAAATTTAATTAAGGTCAACAGACTCTGGTGCCTGGTGGGGCCTGAAGAGAACCCTTTCACCGCCTGTTGTTATTGGTGTCCCAGCACAAACAGCCCATTAAAAGTCGCTGGAAACGCTCCTGTCCCCTTGGTGGATTTCTGTCAGGTCTGGTGTGAATATTACAAATTAAGCAGAAACGTGCGCCGAGGTTCCCCGCAGACTCTTAATTAGCCTTCGTGCCGTGGCAGTCCTCATCTGCAGATCCACTAGCTGTGGTGAAGCTCCTGTGGGGAGGGGGTGCCGAAAACAGCCTTTGGCGGGGACCCTCCGCTGCCGCTGCCTCACGGCTCATGGCAAGCAGGGCACCCCGAGCACCATGTTCTCAGGGTGCTGGCAACCGTCACACCGCTGCGGGTTTTGTGGTGACACGGCGAGGGGCCGAAAGCACGGCAGGCAGCAGCAGGGCCTCATCTCAACCTCCACCATGACTTTGGCAGTGCTACTCGAGAGCAGATCCTGCGACAGGGACGGGAGCAGCGTGGAGGACCGGGCTGCCGGGTGTCTGCAACATCCTTTCCTCAAAGGGAGAGCAACAGTCGTGGCACCCTGAGCCATCTGCCCATGAAGGGGAAGGATCCATTCCCTTGGCTCCCCCTTTCCCGTGCCCACCGCTCCCTTCCAGACCAGATATGGTGGGCAGGCTGGAGCTGGTCCAGCTCAGCATGCAGTGCCATGGAGGCAAGGAAACAGTGAGACAGGTCAGACAGCTGAAGGAGAAGGTTCTTCAGACTCTTTTTATCTTATAGGATCAATATTTGTGTAATATTCATGTTGTAGGACTAAATATTTGCTATAGCATTAAATATTTCTGCGCTGCTCTAGCGACTTCACTAGACTCTAGTGCCTGGGGCTGCCAGTAATGAGCTGGAGTCACATACCAAACTGAATTATTATTACTAACACGTTTAGATGCAGCCTCATACCTGATGAATGACACCTGCTGTGAAAAATGAGTGATGCTATTTTTGGCAGGTATTTATCTGGTGTTTGGAGGGTAGCTTTAGACGTATGCAATTCAAATGCATTTCTTTAGGTAGGCTAACGATCCTGACATTATCATATTCAATGAAGGCACGTCTGCAAGTGCGTGTTCTGTATGTGCCGTACGCGTGCAAAACGTGTGTCCTAGATACCTAATGGCAATGGCAGATCCAAGGCATAAACAAGCTGATAAGTCAGTTGTGTATTACTGGGCCCAGGTAAAATCAGTAGGATCTTAGGCTGGACAGGAGTGCGAGATTGGGATCAACCTTAGTAAAGATAAACATTATTATTTCCTTTTTGGGGATTAAAGCAATATCACAGATTTAAAATTGGATGACGTTTTGCACACCATTCGGAAAATCACGTTACAGATTTGTCAAGGCACTTTCAGCTTACAACTGCCTTATGGAAAAGCGTCTCTTGAAAACTGCAGGTACATTCCCCCTCTCCCTCTCTCCTTCTTCTACTGCCCTTGTTCCTTCTAATCATGCTCCACAAGAAAAAAAAAACCCACAAAAAACCCTGATAAAATATTTATGCACGATGTTTACACCAAAGGTTTGGTTTTGTTTTGTTTTATTGGTATTTTTTTACTTCTCCTGGCTTATAGGTGAAAGTGGGAATTATTAGGGGGCACAAGTGTGTTTGCACAGTTGTCTTGCTTGATCCCTATTGATACAAACATTAGCTGGACAGTATTTAGAGTAGGCTTGAAATGGGATTATAAATGTGTCTTTTGTGGTTTCTTTTCTCTTGAGACACCACCTTGTTCTCAGTAGTGTCACTTGCACATTCAAAACAAACCAGCCAACCCCACCTTCCTCTCTTTGTCCCAGGAAAAAACAACCAACATCTCCCTCCTCCCCCTCTACTCTGCCCTTGTGAAATTGCACCTGGACTGGAAAACCGTGTCCAGATTTGGGCTGCCCAGTTTAAGAGAAACAGGGATCTACTGGAGAGAGTCCAATGGAGGCTACTAGGATGATTAAGGGACTTGAGCATCTCCCCTATGAAGAAAGACTAAGGGAACTGGGGCTGTTTAGTCTTGAGAGGAGAAGACTGAGAGGGGATCTTAATGATGTCTATAAATACCTTAAGGGTGGGTGTCAAATGGAAGGGGCCAGGCTCTTTTCTGTAGTGCCCAGCAATAGGACGAGGAACAATGGCTATAAACTTGAGTATAAAAGGTTCCACCTCAACATGAGTAGGAAATTTTTTACTGTGAGGGGGACAGAGCCTGGACCAGGCTGCCCAGAGAGGTTGTGGAGTTTCCTTCTCTGGAGACTTTCAAAACCCGCCTGGATGCGTTCCTGAGCAACATGCCCTGGGTGATCCTGATTGGCAGGGGTGTTGGACTTGATGATCTCTAGAGGTCCCTTCCAACCCCTACCATTCTGTGATTCTATGATTCCAAACGGCCAATTTTGGGTTGTCCCAAGGTTTTCTGACAGGCACATGCATCATTGTTGCTGGAAATGCCAGTGGCACTGATGTCAGCAGTCTTCTGCTCAAGGACAGATCCAGGAAACAAATCAAACCTTCAGCATTCAATATATCAAAACTGCAGGCTGACAGGCCTCTGAATTAAAGCTAGAGCAAACCCAAAGACTAGTGTGATTCCTCAATCTCCCTCTTCTGTCTTTGTCCTGTTGTGGCTCAAAAGCAGCGTATTCCCCAGGTCAGTACCTGTGCTGTAGGCTGTCTCCTAGGAACAGCCAGAGCTAGGACAAGCCAGGTCTGGGTAAACTACTTGGGCTTCTCTGTCTCTCTGTCACCAGACCCACCAGAGCACCCAAGACTGGGGACAGGATGGAGGGATACATGACTCAGCTCAGGGCTGTACAAGAGTGGCTCCCTGCCCTTCAGACTAGAGCTGCCCGTTGGCTGCAGTTCCAAGAGCAGGCAGGGTGGTTTTGCCCATAATGTGGTGTACAGGTGCATGTTTAGGTCATCTGCCTGAGCCCAAAGTGCTCGCAGCCAAATCAGAGCCCACATTTCTATGCCTCACAAACCGAGGGTTTATTCCCAGTATCTTACTTGGTAGCTGACCTCGTATGAGTTAGAGTTGTTCACAGGCTGACATTCATCAACATGCTTTTCAGATGCACAATGGTATTCTTGTAAATGTGGTTTCATTTTTTCTCTCTAAAAGAAAGCTAGGCTCTTATTCCCAGCTTTTTTTTTTTTTTTTTTTTATGAGCATAGCTCAAAACACTCATTTTCCTCGTCTTAATTAGCAAATTGCTTGTCAGCAAAGCAAAAATCATTTTACCCGATTTTATTTCACAATTTCTTCTTCTTAGCTTCCAAACTAAATACCTCGCTCCACAAACCTCTTTTTCACAATAATGGTGTATTAAAGGATCTCAGATTTCTCTAAACAGTCTTAGGTGCTTAACACATATATTCTTTAAATAGTGTAATTTTATTTCTAACAGTGGGAAGCAGGCATCATTCATAAAGTTCCTATTTCCTCAGGAGATCAGCACTGACTAATGCTCTGCACAATTAAGCATTTCAATTTAATTGTATGTATGAGATGTTGAACCAGGAGCTTTTTCAGACAGGGTCACGCTTTGAAAAACTGTAAGAAAAACAGAGTGCTTCAGTAAGCTAATTTCTTTAAAATGGTTCATTTCCCCATCCCACTCAAAATTTATTGTATAATACAGCATGTCCCAAAAGAAAACGTTCGGAGAAAAGCAGTGATTCAGTGATAGATTGAACATATGCACAGAGCCAGGAGTCATGTGGGAAGAACAGGGCTTTTACACCAGCACCCAGAATTTGACTTCCCGAGTTCTGCTTCAGAGATGATGAAGAATCTGTATTCCACAGGAAATTGAGTCGCCTATAATTTATGCTGTGTTTATTGGTACTAATTCCTCATGCTCATCTATCAGTTTCCAATCTTCCTCTCAGTAATCTGCATTCAATTTTTCAGTCCATATTCCCGTTGACTGTTGAAATATCTCTTGCTCAATAGTACTGCTCAATAGATCCATTAAATACATTAGAAGTATTTACTGCGAGATTCACCTGAAATTCTTCTAGTCCATTTCCCCCGTTTGTCTTAAGTAATGTGTGAATAACAAAACAAGAGAAATAGTGTGTCTTTGCCTTATCACTAAACAGCACATTTACCTACCAAAATGACCTAAAATCAGTAGTCCTTTCTCAGCATATGAATCAAGATATGTACACCCTCTATGTAGAATTGCAAATGACTGATGATCAGGGTGGTGCATTTTATTATGGCTGTGTTAAAATTTGCTGTTAAACGTGATATCCTGTGATTACTGAAACTTGTTAAGGCTTTAAATTAATGTGAATTATATACAAGCTTTTTCTAAACTACTGGCTTGCAATACCCATTTGCAAATATTTTTCATTTCCTCATCCCTTAGAAATGAAAACTGAAGATACCACTAGTAATGCATTCAGCTTGAGGGGGTTTTGTGAATGGGTAAGGATTTCATACCTTGGATCTCACACGAGAACTAAAACAAAAGGAGAAAGAGGCTCTAGTCATCTGTCTCGTTGTTTCACAGGAACCAATAACTCATGTACTAAAAATGTTTGACCAAATCAAAGGACTTTGGTTGGGGGAAAAGTCAATGTTAAATATCTGAAGGTAACATTTTTTTCCCTGAGGTATTTCATATTCATTAGGGATGTCTTTCTACACGGAGCTCTCGCTCAGGTTCCTGGAGCTGATTCTCATACAAACTAATGTCTCTTCAAGCATTTGCAGCTATTATAAACAACATTTGTTCTGGCAGAGAGAGACTACGATAGACATCTATAAAACCTGAGAAGTGATGGGGAAGGTGAGTGGGGAATGACAGTTTGCTATTTCACCAGATGTTAGAACAAGGGGGCACCTCTGAGAAACACATCTGAAGGAACCCAAGGGAATGCTGATTTCACACAGAGCATATTTAAATTGTGGAGCTTACTGCCACAGCAGTAGGTCCTGAATTGCTCATCCTGAACAAACGTATGTCGAGGGGGTCCAAGATACGAATAGATTCCAAAAGGATTTGAATGATTTCGTGGAGGAGAGAGCCCATAGGGGCACTACACAGAGTTGCCTGGATGAATTCTTCAGCATGCAAAGGTTGTTAATTGCTAAAGTTGTGATGGCTCAGAAGGGGGAGGATCACTCCTTTTTGGACTGTGTCCTGACTGTCAGCATTGAAAATCATGTGTGAGGTTGGATGGACCTTGACTCTGGACTAATTCAGCCTCTATGTTGTCAGTGACAATCAGCCCTGCTATTTAAAGACAACTATTTCAGGATCGTGTTCTTTGGATGGTGCATTCAGGTAATCTTTCAGACATTTAATTTTAGCTCTCAGGAATTTGAAAGTTCAAATAAATTTCATCTATATAAAGCATATTCTGAAGCAATTTATTCTGTTTTGAGACCTGTCACTTCAATGTTCAGTCTTGACAATATGAGAAGTTCTGAACTGAAGTAATGCACACAGAACAGAAGGCCACACACCTGCCCAGATGAGTCTGACCTAATGAACCTTATAGAGAGGGATTTAGCTGCTGATAGAGATGCCTAAATTTAGTTGAATGCAATATAGACATCTGTATGTAAGCTTGGTGTCTAAGCTTCCATTAGAGTCAACGGAAATTTAGTCAGTAGGGAATGGAATGAAAAGAGGTAATTCAAAGTTTTATAAGGTAAACATCATTTGCTGAGCTGAACCACCCCTGGCTCCACTGACTGTAGTCTTTAGATCTCCAGTAACTATTACAGGAAGCTTAGGCACTCAGCTGACATGTAGACACCTCAATTTGTATGAATTGAGTGGGGAGCTGGACTCATAATTTCAGTTAAACCCTATAGAGTTATAAACAATTAATTTATGCTGGGTGGATCTGATATGTTCAGGAGTCTCAGATCCCCCCCGCACTAGTCCATGGCTCTTCCTTCCACAAAAGGAACAATTGCTTCAGGAGAGCTTGGTGCTTTGAGACGTGTACAGTCCATATGGTAATATCAGCTAGGAGCTCAGGTTAGCCTCACCCTTCTTGGTACAGAGAGGGACTCTACCTTGGCATCAAGTTTTAAGACTCAGCTTTACAAGGTGCTGGGCAATCTCATTTAAACTATACACATATATGTAGTTTACCTGAATAGGTTGGACTAGACCATCCTTGAGGTCTCTTCCAACTTGGTATTCTATGATTCTATGATCAAGAACCCTCACTAGTAGTTGACAACCAAGTGATTTCCTGAGGTTGCATAGCTTTTTTTTCCAACTTTTTAGAAGAGTTTTTAAATAGTGGCTACTGCTTCTCTGAAAGGAGATACACCATGGCTATGTCTACATAAACAGCTTGCAATTCTCAGATGTATTGGAGTTATTGTATGAAAGTCTCTAAAACCTGAGCCCTGGCATTGGCACCCGGATCTGAGGATACGTGGATGCAGCACACAGGGCTGGAGTGCTGGTTGGTGGGACCATCTGAATGGAGAACGTGGTCAGGACCCAAGGCTCAGACTGCAGCGTTCCTCGCTGTGTGGTGTTCAGACAACACTCAGCCTTTGAAGCCAAGCTTGTGTAAACAATCAAATCCACCGCTTGATAAGGCGCATCACCACATCAAGGAGAACTGAAAACAAACTTGATTGCATCCACGAGAACATAGCCTAGCTGATTTTGCTTATTAAACCAAAAAATAAACACAAAGCAGCACTGGCATGTGTTGCTCCCTGAGTACTACTAAAGGAGCAGTTTAGCTCATGGTGCTCTGCCCCACCACGCGAGGTGAGGTGTCTGAATGCCCCATCCTTCTTTAGCAGCCAAAGACCATGAGAGATGGGTTTTATGTAATTTGTCTGTCCTACATTTATCTCTACCTGGCAACGATTTTGTCGTGCTGGCTGCGTGCTGCACGTTCTGTACCTCATCCCCAGCACCACTCTCTCCGCATTTAGAGCTGAGAACATAACGATGTCAGATCTTCTGCTCAAGATCTAGGTGAGGGGAGCTAACGTCGTCTCATTCCTTTCCCCTAAACCACATAGAATCTAATTTGACTCAGGCTCTGTGTCCTCATCTTTAACTGCCAGCACAATTTATCTTTCTTTTCCCATCTCTTGACAATTCGTTTTTGATGCCAATTTGATGAGAAGGAAAAGATGGGGGGAAAATCTGAGACGTGGGGAGGTGAAGTGATTTGCCAGAGGCAGTAAGGTAGCTCACTGAACTTCAGACTTACACTCAAGTCTCGAGGGTCTCATCAAGTGCTCACATCGCTAAGTCACACCAAATCCCTGCAAGTCTTAGTCCATACCTGCCACCGGACCTCTGTGCACTTCATCCCAGCTTCTTGTCCTCTCCTTCTCTCAGTGTCCCACATAACTGTCGATGGCCATGCTTCATGCCTTGTCCATATATTCCCAATACCCTTCGCTCTACCCGCCTTTCCAAAAGCTTCCTTCTCTACCAGTCAGGAAGGAATGGCTCCATGCCATCTTTCCATGTCCGTCTCGCATTGTTGCAATCGTACAACACACTCAGATTTCTGTTTGAATAGCAAACTGTTACTCAGCTTCCACTGTGAATAGTGGCTGCCTGGGGCAGGCGTGCTCACAGAAAAGATCTTTGCTTTCTATCTATCTAAAAATAAATAATCAAAGAAAAGGAAAAGTCAAAAGCTCATCATGCCCCAAAGAAATGTCTGCATCTCCATGGAAGTCTTCCAAGTCTCTAACCCAAGACAGAGCGGTAGGGGTAGGAAATTTGCAGATCAAAGGTGTCAAAAATATGAAGCTCTGTTTGTGCGATACAGACCAGGGCTGTTTGCTCTTCTCAGAAGTAGTGAACAGGCCAGCACACTCCTGGCAACACAGCGTTACCCTCAGCTTTTGAAAGCTGAATGCTGCTGCTGATTGTTGCAAGTCGAGCTAGAGCGGAGACTATTTTAATTGAAACGGAGCTTTCAGACCGTTTCGCTCGCTCTCATAAAGCAGCTGGAGATACTTAGGCACAACTTCGGAGAGACATTTTAAGGCACGGGTTCAATATTTTCACTCCGTGGCACTTGGCTTGAGGTTATCAGACTAATCCCGGGGTGGGAGCAGGGAGGCCAGGAAAGAACCAGTGGAAAACCTGAGGGCAGATGTCAGCTGGGGGCTTTGGTGCTTTGCTTGGTGGAGCCAAGAGGAAATAGGTATCGGTTACCCTGGAAGGAGGAAACATCAGACCGAAGCTTAGGTCATCACTGCTGGTTTTCTATAGCACCGTATCAGTCTTACTTAATTGTACCAGCACAGATTAGATTACATTTGTAAGACATAAAATAATACACCTAGCAAGGGTTGCAAAATGAAAAAGGAACTGCGTAATTATGATATTTACAACAGTTTTCAAGTAATACAAACATCTGACTACATCTTTAAGGGCAAGGAGGATATTTTTAAATAAACATGCTTCCTTCCTGCAAGTAAGAGATTGCAATAGCAACTGGCAGAAGGATTCATCTGTTATTTTAGTTGTGTTCATGGTTTCATGGGATTTAGCTCTAACAAAAATATTTAAAAGAAGGGAGTACATTCTATTGCAGGGAAATTGTCAAAGAGTTTTTTAATGTTATTCTATTCTACCTTATCATACATTGATGTTCACAAGTTTAGAACACTTTGAAACACCTCCTTTCACTGCCGAAGTTTTCTATGGCTGATCCCCCTCCCCCCCCTCCAGCAAGGCTATTTTTTGTGCACATAGCTTAAACACAGCCCCTCCAGAAATCTCGGGAGTTGCAGTGAATAAGAATGCATTTTCTTCTTAGTGGTATTCTAGACATTTTTTTATTTCGGTAGATATATTAAGACAAATCTATATTATTTTGGGTTGGATTCTGCAGGGCTATTTAAAAAAAAAAAGGCAAATGGAAAAAAAGTGCTCTTGAGTTCATGTAACTGAAGTGTACTATGAATCTCAGAAGATCTTAAAGACACAAGAGCCATTGTGCCATGTTAGCAGTTATTAGGGAAGGAAGAGCAAGAAAACCATCATGCACTTATATGGATTTAGTGTGTGTCTTTTGAACACTATGTGCCATTCTGTTCCTCACCTTAAAGGAAATATAGTGGAAAACAGTCAGAAAAGAGCCCCAGGGGTGACCAAAACCATGGAGGAAACTTTATCTCCTCACCTTGGAAAAGTGATCACCGAGAAGGGATATGGCACATGCCTATGAAACCACAAGTAACATGAAGAGGATGGAGAGGAGCTAATTGTTCTCTTCCAAGACCAGAATGAAAGGGTGCCAAATAAAGCTAGCAGGTTCAAAATGAGCAAAGCCAGATGGCTCTTTATAAAGTGTATAGTTAAGCTGTGGGGTTCCCTGCAGGAAGATGCTGCCCGTGGTGGTTACATGGGCATACAGGGATCTCCTGAGCAGAAACTACTGATGGCTGAGAGAGCACTCCAGGGAAGTGCATGCTTCTGCTATTCTTATTCACTTCCACAGACTTCTTTTCCTGGCCACAGTTAGAGGCAGCATGCTTTGGTCTGGTCTTGCATTGCTGTTGTTATTTTTGTAATTGCTTCCTGACAAAACTATCCCTTTCTTTGCCCCAGCTACATCCCCAGTCTCAGGTAGCAATAGAGCTGTTATTGCAGATATGTGACTTTGTAAGGAGGTGCTGATGTCAATGATTTACTGAAATACACGCGGCAGATCTAATCAGTAAACTGCTTTGGCATTAAGAACAGGAAAAGATGATAAGAGTGTCAAGAACGAGGGCTTAATTCAGTTATTTTAGGGTCTTGCAACAACTGGCACTGCAAAAACACAGCCTGTGAAACTCCTGTTTTTAAAAGAAAAAGCATTTTTCCATGTGAAGTTGCAGGCAACAGACTGTTGTTGTCTTTAATGCATCCTGGCAGATGTATGTGCTTGACCAGTGTTAGCATTACGAAGGCTGAAGACTGACTCCTTGTCCGAATCACAAAGGTGTAGAGTTCCCCTCGGAGACAAACTTCCCACACAGAGCCTATAAATAGCCCTTTGGAAAATATTTTACTCTATTTAGTGCTTTATTAAAAGCATTGTGTAAAATGAATTCTCCATTACTCTGAGCTGTTCATCTGCATGTAATACCAATGGTAATTGATTTTCTGATGGTGCATGAACGGCTAATGTAAAACCTCTGCAGAAGACTTAAAGGTGAAATCTATTCTCCCTGCAGAAAGCCTATATAATCTGGTTTTATACAGCAGAAGTACATCTTGAAGGAATCGGAGGGGACTGCAGCTCCTGCATCCCAGTTACTGCTCCAATCTGTGTCAAGGAGGTAGGTACCAGCCCAGTCTCCCCATGTCCTCTGCAAAGGAGGACATTATAGATCGTATGAGGACTGTTTGAAGGAGCTGGGTCTGTTTAGTTTGAGGAAGAGGAGGCTGAGGGGAGACCTCATCACTCTCTA
>WTSP01017223.1:0-30346 GCA_025331215.1 Actenoides lindsayi | reverse complement strand
CCCTACGCGGTGATGTGTCTCGGGACTGCGTCCACCTCCCTCCCGCCCGCCCTCCCTCCCTGAGCTCAGTCTGGGCCCTGTCCTGACTGACAGCCCAGAAATGATGAGGAACTGGCTGAAGATGTTGATCTGGTCACTGGATGGGCTCTCTGTTGCTGTTTTTTCAGGCTGGAGGTTTCTACAGTGCAGAAGATGCTGATTCCTACCCAACCGCCACATCTGGAGAGAAGCGAGAAGGAGCTTTCTGTGTGTGGGCAGCTGAGGAAATCCGGGCTCTCCTTCCTGACTCTGTTGAGGGTGCTGCAGAGGGGACAACCCTGGGAGATGTCTTTATGCACCACTATGGAGTGAAGGAAACTGGCAATGTGAACCCCATGAAGGTGAGGGAGAGCAAAGACCTGCCCAGTAGCTGGAGCGTTGGTGGGAGACCCTCACCTCTGGGCACTGAGCATCCCCAAAGCACGTGAGGTCCAACCCCTCAGCCTGGTATCGTTTGTAGAACAGGGCTCTCCTTGCAGGACCCTCATCAGGAGCTGAAGGGCAAGAATGTCCTCATTGTCCAGAGCTCCCTGGAGCTGACGGCGGCTCGGTTCGGGCTGGAGCCGAGGAGGCTGGATGTGCTGCTGCGGGAGGGCCGGCAGAGGCTGTCCTCAGCCCGGGCACAGCGGCCACGGCCACACCTGGACACCAAGATGCTGGCAGCATGGAACGGTGAGAGGTGGCTCTGCTCAGGGTCACGGTTGGATAGCATGGTTTGGGAGGCTTGTAGCAATGAGACCTACTGGTTTTGGACAGCCCCCCGTGGAGGCAGTAGGTGGGCTGGGATCTAAGGTTGTGGGAGGTTTAGGTTGGATATTAGGAATAATTTCTTCCCTGGAAGGGTTGTCAAGCCCTGGAACACGCTGCTCAGGGCAGTGGTGGAGTCTTCAGCCCTGGAGGGGTTTAAAAGACTTGTAGATGTGGTGCTGAGGGACATGGTTTAGTGGTGACCTGGCAGTGCTGGGTTAACAATTGGACTTGATGATCTTAACAGTCTTTTCCAACCTAAATGATTCTATGTGCCCGCAGCCTGGGGCTGCCGAGTGTTGGGATATCTTTCCAGGTTTATTTTTCTCCTCTGTTGCCAGCAGAGAGCAGCAAAACTCTTCCCCTGGCTCAGCCCAGCTCCCCAGTTCGACTCAGGAAGGGGCCTGAGCTGGGGCTGCGGGACCCAGTCAGGAGCAGAGCTCATCCCCACCGCTGCTTGACCACAGCTCTGTGTCTGTCTGTCCGGGTGTCCTGCCGCAGGTAGTAACTGCGGTACCCCAGGCACTCCTCCCAGCAGTAAACGCCTGGGTAGCTGGGTCTGGAGCTGGTGTGAGCTGGAGTTACATCACATCCTGCAAAAAGGAAGGCTCTCTTAAGCCCGGTTTCTGCCTGCATGTGAAGGCTGGGCTCTTGCTGGCCTTGCAGCACTCTGCCCTTCTCTTTGGTGACAGTAAGTGACTTTCTTAATGGTTTGAACTGAATGGAAGAGCTGATGGCTGAGTCCTGACTTTCCTGGAACCTCAGGGAGGATGAGCTTCATGCTGAGCAGCCTTGAAAGGAAAGACAGTGACAACTTTGCTGGTTCCTTATGCTCCCCCTGAGCCTGTCCCCATATCTATGCCTACACAGGGCTGATGATCTCGGGCTTTGCCCAGGCTGGGGCAGTCCTGGCTGAGCAGGAGTATGTCAGACGGGCTGCCCAGGCAGCTGCCTTCCTGCGGAGACACCTTTTCGACCCTGCCAGTGGGAGGTTGCTGAGGAGCTGCTACCAGGGCAAAGACAACACGGTGGAGCAGAGGTGAGCAGGGTACAGAGAGTGTCTACAGACTGGTCTCCCCACAGGTGCTGCCCAGGTCCCAGTGGTCCCTGTCCTCCTCTCCTCCAGGCAGGACTGAACTTGGAGGGAGGAGGCTGTTTGCCTTGTGCAGAACTGCGTCCAATGCGGTTTGGGTTGGATTAGTGCCCCACACACAGTGAGGAGCAGTTGAGGTCAAATTCTTTCCCATTCTTCCATCTTCTAAGCTGGCAGGAGCCTTCCCTGCACAGAGACCCAGGGCTGAGCTGTGTGATGACTTGGCACAGCCACTGCTTGTCTTGGACTGAGCTCTGAGGTGGCATCTCCTCGGGCAGCAGAGACCAGTAGGCAGGGCTTTGCTGGGTTGGAGAATGTTTCCCACCAGACTGCTGTAGAGACCCCTGATGCTCTTTCCCTGTCTGCCACTGCAGTGCTGTACCCATCCAGGGCTTCCTGGAGGATTACGTCTTCGTCATCCAGGCCCTCTTGGACCTGTACGAAGCCTCGCTGGAGCAGGGCTGGCTGGAGTGGGCCCTGCAGCTCCAGCATATGCAAGACAAGCTCTTCTGGGACACCAAAGGCTTTGCGTATTTCTCCAGCCAGGCTGATGATCCCTCTCTGCTCCTGCGCCTGAAGGACGGTGAGCTCAGGGACGTGCTTGTGCTCAGCATGGGTTACAGTCTGGGGCAGCTGCGGGTGGGCAGGGGTGATGCCTGGCTGGAGGACCAAGCTGTAGGGTGGTGAGGCACTGGGATGATGGTGGAGCTTTTGTCACCTGCAGATCAAGACGGAGCAGAGCCCACTGCCAACTCTGTCACTGTCACAAACCTGCTCCGAGCGGCTTGTTACTCCGGCCATACAGACTGGGTGGAAAAAGCCAGGCAGATCTTGGCTGCCTACTCAGAGAGGCTGCAGAAGATCCCAATAACCCTGCCAGAGATGGCCCGGGCCACCACCATCTTCCATCACACCCTCAAACAGGTACGGGCTGGGACGCATGTGTCCCCTATGGGACCTGCTGTGGGGAGAACACCTGGCAGTGGTGTGGGTTCAGTCACAACTCTGCTTCCTCCCTCCTGCCACCCACACTCTCCCTGGACAGGTCGTTATCTGTGGGGACCCCCAAGGAGAAGACACGAAAGAGATGCTGCGCTGCGTCCACTCCGTTTTCAGCCCAAACAAGGTAGAGATGCCAGCCCTGCCTGCCAGCTTTGCCTGGGCCCCTGGTCAGCTGCTCCCTGCTGCCACCGGCATTGCTGGTGCCTTCATCCTTTCTCCCAGCACAGCTATAGCATTCATCCTCCTCCTCCTCTCCTGCTTCTCTTCTGGGAAGCATCCTGACCTTTCCATATCCGTAAATGCAGCCATCAGGGCTGTGGCTGAGCCCCGGCACCCCTCTCCCTGGCACAGAGTGCTGGCAGCCCAGCCCAGGAGCGGCTGCAGCAGCGGCTGCTGTTGCTGCCGGCTGTTTACACTGCTCTCAGCTGCAGCCCAGCGTCCCCCCCTCCCTGTGCTGCTCTCCCAAGGGAAAACCTTTAGTTCCAATGCGCTTGTGTCATGCCCGGTGTGGATGTGTCGTGCCTGGTACAGATCCAGCCAGTGTCTGGGTCACCTTCTGCCTGGAGCCACCCATGCATCCTTGGGAAGCTCACACCAACCGTGGGTACCCCTGGTCAGGAGGGGGTGGCTTTTCCCAAAAGGTTTGTCCCCAGCTGTGCTGTCGCTGCGTGGTGGGGTTACTGCCTCGCTCTGCTCCTCTGCATCCTGCTCAGAGGTGCGTCACTCGGTGCATCCCACAGAGAGGCCGTGCAGCCTTGGGGACAGAGCTGTTTGCTGCCCGTGGGGCTGGCAGGGAAGGGCAGTGAGGCAGCTGGCACCCGTCATGTTTGGTGGGCAGTGCCCTTGCCCTGGGGATGGGTGGCTCTCCCCTTGGCAAAGCTGTTGATCCGAGGGAAGCAGGGCTGGGCTGTGGGTGAGGGAGCCTCTGGGCCAGATTCATCCCTGCCTGTTGGGATCCTGGCGCTAGGGACTGGCAGGTTGGTTGAGCCACAGCAAGTGGGCAGCTGGCACTGAGGCCAAAGTACCAGTTTCCCTCTGTGACCCCATCTGGGGTGAACTGGGGAGGGCTGAGCCATCAACACAGGATCACCTCTCTGTCCTCCTGTTAGCTCAGCCCATGGAAGCTTTCATCCCTGATCCTCTGCCTACGTGCCCGGTGGTGTTTAACACCCGTGTTGGAGGATGGTCACAACTTGTGCCCAGGAGCGTGGGTTGGGGACACAGCCCTCTGTCCTTCCTCCACCATCTATCCAGCAGCACCCTCAGCCACGCTGGTCCCCGTGCCTCGTAGGAGGCCTTTGCTCCTGCACTCTTCTTCTCTCCCTTTGAAGGATTACAGCAGGTGACCCAGTTTGCAGGGATGGGAGCACACTGGTGGCAGCGGGGAGCCCAGTGCTTCTGTTAATACCCTGCTCCCTCTCCCTGCAGCCGGTTCAGTTGTCAGTCTCCCAAGCCCATGTGGGCTCTGGCATGGGAGATGCTGCTGCTGGCTCCAGGGGCTTGAGCAGAGCAAATAGTGCAGCCATTTCTTCTCCTCCCATGTGGTTTGGTTCCCTCCAGCTGGGAACAGGCTGCTGGGGATGCTCACTCTCCAGGGGCAGGTCCATCTCCCACAAGCAGTTGCCTTCCTCAGGGCTGGGTGCGCCAGATAGATATTTCCATGGGGAGTGAAGCCACAGGGTGCCCAAGGACAGTGGTGCCCGCCTGGGCTGTGTGTGTGTGTGAGCTTGTGGGGTGCTGCAGTCAGAGGCTGTCAGCAAGGCAGGGGTCCAGCCTCTGCTTGCCCCTCGTTGCCCATGCCTGCCCTGTGTGTTCCTCGTGTTGCGATGGTGGAACGGATCAGATGGTGTCCCGTTCGGCAGCCTGGGTTTGTTTCCTGGCAGAAGGAGCATGGCAGGAGGGGAAAGCTCTCTCACCAGAGGAGTACAGCCCCGTGGGCACATGTCTGCTTCCCCAGGCACAAGTGTGCAGGAGCTGAGCTCCTCCTGCTCATTCCTAACATGAAAGCTGCTGAGCCCAGCTCCAGCAGACAGGTTGTCCCATCATAGTGATGGCTGCTTCTCCCTGCTGGCACCAAAGCCAGGGGTGAGCTGTCAGGTCTCTTCAGCATCACCTGGGTGGAATGGAGGGAGACAGGGAATGGGCAGAGCTTCACTTCCTCTGAGCTGTCCTGCTGGGGTTTCCCTGGTGCCACGCTCATTGCTCACAGCTAGCCTGACTTCTGGTGGTAGTGACGGCTCCTCACCTTGCAGAGGTGATGGAGAGAAGGGAGGAGAATCCCACTGCTCTGAGGGCCACGCTGCCTTCAGGAGCAGCCTCCTGACAACCATCCCCCTTCCTGTGCTGCATCGCACGGAGACGTGGGTGCACCTTTTCCCACCTAGCTGCTCCCCAGCTCTCCTTCCCCACCCTCTGAAGCTGAGCAGTCCCGGGTCACCCGCGCTGGGGACGCAGCAGCTTTGGGAATTGGCTTCCGAGGAGTTGGGGAAATGTCACCACTGTGTCCCCTGCTGCCCCCGCTCCCTCGGTGCTGGCAAGGCGCTGGGGGCTAGACTCGTTTGCAGGAACACAATTAATTAGGTCGTTCCGGTAATTAATTCCTTACAAACCTCACATTGAAATCCTTGCTGTGAGGAGATGCTGCTGATAAAATGGCATTGAGGTTGCAGGTTTAAACAGACCCCGCGTCCGGAGGAGCCCTTTGCCGCGGGCGCTCCGGGGGCGATGCCGGCAGCTGCTCCCCTGAGGTCCCAGTGCTGGGAGTGGAGAGAGTTGGATCCCTTCTCTGGGGTTAGATCCTGGCTCCTGGTATAGATCCCTGCCCTGTTAACGGTCTTTAGGGTAATTATGAAGGATCCCATTATCTGCTCAGCTGCAGAGCGCTAGCCTGCCGCTCGCCTTCATCCTGGCCCTGCAAGAGGACCTTGGGGAGCTTGTGAGAAAAATGAATAATGAATTTCAGATTGGACATGAATTGGTAATTAATCACTCCTGGAATTAATTCCAGACAAAGGCAAGAAGGGGGGGGGGGAGGAGGTTGGGAGGGGGAGCAGGAGGCAGGCAGGGAGACGGGCTGAGGCAGAGCTGGGTCAGGGCAGGGGCTGAGCAGGAGATGTGGGGTGTCAGGGGACAGGACGGGACTGCGGCACCAGTTACCCAGGGCAAGGGCTTGGTGATGTGGTGACCTCCCTGGGGACACAGGGTGAGGAACCCCTGCCAGGCATGGGTGAGGCTGCCCAGGTGTCCCTGCTGGCTGCGGGTGTTGGTTTGCCCACGGCTCTGGGGCCGGTGGCAGAGGATGCCGCGTGCTGGGAGCATCTCGGTGCTGGGAGGTGTGTGCACTGCTCGCAGCAGCGGTTGGTGTTGGTGTGAGTGGTGTGAACGGGTCAGTGCTCGGTGTGCGCTGTGGTGGGCACGTGTGTGGGGCTGGGGTCAGGGTGGGCGAGGGAAAGCCATGAGCTCCAGCAGTGAGACGCTGGGGCTGTGCCTTGGGAAGCCCATTTTCCTCACCTTTGCATCCATGTCTGAAGTAGGCTCCCTGCCAGCTCCTGGCCTTTCCCATGCTTGGCTCACAAGTCCTGAGGCTTCAATGAACATTTTCCCTTTTAGAAAAGCTAATTATCACAGCAGCCCTGTCATCACCTCTGGCTGGTGCTGCCATGTCAGCCGGCAGAGCCCCAGACCCACTGTGTGCCAGTGCCTTGAGTTTTTGGGGAAGAGTCTGGAGGAGGTGGGCTGTGGGGTGGGATGGGGTGATGCTGCAGATGGTGCTGGGGTTGGGGCTGCCCCTGGGCTGGGGGGATTGTTCTAAGGGAACCCTCCAGGCCACTGTGTGCTGGTCCCTGTGCTTCATCCCTGGCTGCCAGGTGTCTGGAGCAGAAAAGGGAGGCAAGCTGCTGGGGAGCACGTGGACCATGTGCTCCCTCCAGTGCAGGTGTGGTGGGATGTGTCCACTGTGGGACCCTGGCAGAGGTCTGGCATGTGTCCCCTTGGCTTCCTGTTCACTCCTCTCTTCGGGCAAGCATGTAGGGGGACACTGGCAGCATTTGCTGTGTCTGTGGGGAGGGAAGGACCAGCTGGCTGGCGCTGGCTGCACTCCCCAGCTCTCACAGCTCCTTCTCTGGCAGGTGCTGATGCTGGCAGATGGAGACAGCACTGGGTTCCTCTACCGCCAGTTGCCTTTCCTTGCGTCCCTGGAGAGGAAGGATGGGAAAGCCACCGCCTATCTCTGCAGCAACTTTGCCTGCTCCCTGCCTGTCACATCGCCCCAGGAGCTTCGTGGGATGCTCTGCCCCTGAGCTGCTCGGCCCCTCTGCCTGTGGGAAGGCAAGGAGAAGACATACTGTCATGCCAGCTTGGGAACACAGGAAAGACCCATAATAAAGCCACTCTAGGCACCAGCTGCCTCCCAGATGGTTTCTGGCTGGAAGTTGGGCTCTCCCCTGGCAGCATCTTAGCAGACCCAGCTCTGGTCCCCAGTGCTGTTTTTGGCATGGCCAGGAGACACCCAACCAGGAGCATCTCCTCCCCCTGCACACGCACTCACTCCTCGCCTCTTCTTGCTGAGGAAAAGGAAAACAAATTAAATATAAATCCCTGTGTTAATGGAGAAGTCAGATGGGAAAACTATTAGGGTTCCTATAGCAACCCAGGGCAACATTGTCAAAAGCACCTGGATGACTTGGGAGTCAAGTGCTTTAGAAAGTGTTACTGGTTATGACAGCCACAGTATTTTTCCATTACAGGGTAGATTGTAACATACATTAAGTTAATATACAGTGCATGCAAAGAACCTGCTGATTACCACAACTGATGAAAATGTGCCACAAGACCCAGCCTAGGCACTCCCAAACAGCTAAACCTCTCTTCCTGGCTTTGCCAATGATGCAGAGACCTGGTACAGCTCAAGAGAGCACTTTTCAAAGTCTTGTTTTCTTTGTAAAAGGCTCGTGCCTGTGCCTATGCCAGGATAGGGCTTGTGGGACTGTGCTGCTTACCCGGGACTCATGGCACTATGGGAGCTTCCCTGGGGCTGGGGTGGCTGGAGAGGGCAGATACTGGGAGCTGGGGGCCAGGGAGGACAGCTGGGGTGCTTGGGGCCCTGCCTTTGCTTGCAGAAACTTTCAGTAACAGCACAAGAAATAACCCCTAAAAAGGCCCTTTGGCCAGTGTTTGAGGAGGAGGGTGTTTGCTCTGAGCTTTCCCGGATTGAGGGTCTCACCAGCCTCACTGGGTGTTCAGACACATCCTGCTGGTGCCAGCCATGGAGATGGTGCTGCCTGGTCTTAGCATCTCTGCGGGCTGAGCAGAGGGAGAGAACCCACCCGGCAGAAGCAGGATGCTGTCACCAACCACACAAGCTCCCTTTGCTGCAGCATAAACTCTCTTCTTCCTTTTCTTCCCCTGATTTCTCCTCCTCTCTACTTCCAAATGGGCAAGTACCACATATTCGGCCTCTCTGACACCCTGGGGCTCCCCAGCACAGCACCCGCACCCCGGCTGGTTGGATGCTGTCATCTGGCAGCAAAGCGGCACCGAGCCCCGCTGCCCGCCGGCTTTCCAGTGGGTTCTGCCAGGGTTTGGGGGTAACCAGCCAGGAGAAATGCCTTTGAAGTCAAAGAGGAATTTTGCACCTCATCTCCTGAATGCTTTCTCTGCTTGTAGAAGAGAAGGGGATTTTATTTTCTCTCTTCTCTTGGTCTTAAAAGCTGAAGTGTTTCTGGAAATCCAGCTGAAAATTGCTGGTTTGGCAGATGGCTGGCTGCTTTCCTCTGGGTTGGTTTTTTTGTTGTTGCTTTTTCTTCTTCTTTTTTTTTTTTTTTAACTTGGCATCTCTGCTGCAAGGATTGATTTGACACCCATCCTCATGAGAGCTGGGAGCACGTCAGTGCTGTGTCTGTGCCAGGAGAGCATCCTTCAAGAGCAGAGCCGGTGCTGAGCATTGTGCGGGGAAGCCCAGACATCTCCAGCCCCCAGGGCTGGTCAGGTCCATATGTGGCAGCCGTCCCTGAGGTGGCTCAGGGCTTGGAGTGATGTGGCAAGCCCATTTTGGTGCCCACCAGTCCCCCCCACCATGGCACAGGCACAGGGTGCCTTTCTCCCACGCCGTCTTGCTTGTTGACGTGTCGCTGTAAGCAGCTGCCGGGCAACAATGTGCTGTGAACCTCTGTCAGGATGAATTGGGCTCACCTCAGGAAAAACAAAAAAGGAAGGAAAGTTCTGTGTAATAAATAACTGATGTGGCACCTTGGTCCTCCCAGCACCTCTGCCTGGGAGCAGTGGCCCCAGGCTGGGCGAGCCCTATGAATCCCCCGAGCCACCGGCTGCTTCAGCCCTTTGCCTTTATCGCTTTTTCACTTGAGTTCAGTTGCAGCAGCCCCCTTTCTGGTCCCCTCAGTGTCCCCTGGCCAGGCTGGGCACTGGGGCACTCATGGGTGCTGCTCCTCCTTGGGAGGTAGTACCAAAGGTGGGCCTGGCTGCAGGAGCTGGTGTGGCCACGGTGCTTAAACCCTCCTGGCGATGCTTCCTTCCTCATTACTTTCCTGTCACTAACCCACCAATTTCACTTCAAATCCCACTGATTTACTGCAAGTGGTGTTTTTGGGGGGATTAAAAAGAGACAGGGCTGGCAGGGAGCAGCCTGGGCTCTCATGAGGGTGATGGAGCAGGGTTTTGGTGCTCAAAGGTCCAGAGCTGCTTCTTAATATCCATTTTCTTGACCCCCTTCCCATGTTTCCTTTGGCAGTGAATGCTGAGGCTGCTGGGGACTGGCCCCAGGGCAGCACAGGACCCCCTTTCCTGTCAGCAGAGAGGCTGAGGCAGCAGCAGGCAGCACCCTCTGCTCCCCCCACTCCCCTCCAGCTGCAGAGTTGTCAAAAAGGCCACCCCAAAATGCTTCAAATAACCAATGTGCTGCTTTTTCCTCACAAACACTTATTTGGGTTTGCCATCAGGCCGCTCTAGAGGGCACAGGGTGGATTTATCATCCTGCCTGGGGCTCTGAGCTTGCCTGGATGCCCTAGCAACTGCAGATGAGGAGAAGGAGGTTTTCTTCTTCCCTCTTTTTAATATGAAAAAAAACCCTTTCAACATCTTAATTTTTAATGCGTACATTGGGGGATCTGCAGCACACCCCATCGCTCAGCCCACCGAGGCAGCCAGAGGGCTGACACCCATCATGACCCTTTGGGGGTCCAGGGCACACAGGTGTCGGGGGGGAGGCAGTGCCAGCATCCACCCTTGCTGCTCTAATGAGGCTTTCCCTCTAATTAATATTCCCCAGCAAATCCAGCCCTGGTTCTGGGTCTCTTGGCTTTTATCTCCGTTGGCATTGATGTGACATCAATGGGAGATGGGGCTTTGAAAGCTGTTTGCTATTTGCAATGTTGCATCTGCGGGAGAGGGGGGATGGAGGGGAATGTCCCCGAGCCCAGGTCCAGCCCTACTCCAGTGTCTGTCTGTCCCCAAATGAGACACGTGTCAGGGTGCAATTTGGGTATCGCTAATTCCAGCCCCTCCTTTTATTGGGCAAAATAATAAGGCTTGTGCACCCAGTTACTTCCCACATGGGCTCCCTGGGCATGGGTGCCCAATTCACACCCAGGCAAGCAACTAATTCAGGCATGAGCACCCAGTTTGATCATGCCTGAGCACCCCATTGCACTATGCTTGGGTGGCCAATGAGCCAACACCTGAGCACCCGATTAGCCAACAGCTGAGCACCCAATCTGCTCATGCCTGAGTGGCCAATTAGCTCCTGCCCGAGGGTTATTTTGGGCTGAAAAGGGCAGGTTTTGATAGCTGGGGGCTGCAGTGGTGCTGATGTGAGAGGAGGTCAGGAAGTGCTGGGTGTGGTTGCTCTGAAAGTGATGGAAAATGCTCCATCACAGCCCAAAATATTAGGGGGGGCCTGTGGCAGGTAGGTGTAGGGAAGGCAGGAGATGTGGGACTGGTGTGAGGAGTTGCTCTGTGCCCATCCTGCACCCACTTACTCCAATATTCACCCAAAGGGAATTGGGAGCTGGCAAGCTGGTGTGGTGAGTCCCTCGAATCACAGCCTCCTCTGTGGAGCGTTGTGGGGAGCTTGCTGGGTTCCCCTTGTGCCAGGAGGTGGGTGGGGAGCACGTCTTGGATCGTGGCCACCCTCCTCTGCATCCCACTGGAGCATCTGCAGGCAGTGGTGGGGGCTGGTGGGTGAGCCGGCTGCGCTCCCCCCTCCCCGCCCCGACGCTTGCTTTGCACAGATGTTCACACCATCCAGCTCCAGTAGTTCCAATATTCCTTTCTTTTTAAAGTGACTTTCCCCATGGAGTGGTGCCAGGAACCGGGGGGAGTCAGCACCAGACCACAGCATGGGAGCTCTGCAGGGAGGGCCCTCTTGACTTGGCCAGTGCCTCAGTTTCCCCTCCCATGAAAGCATCTTCTGTCTGTTCCTATCCAAACCATCTGCTACCCCTGTGTGGTGCTGTAGCCTGTGCCCTGCTTAGCCTCTCCCAGAGCCACCCTGTGCTCTCACTCCCCTTCTGCCAGGACAAATTGAGGAGCCTTAGTGCTGCATTTTACCCCAGTGGCCCTGATGAGGTGGAATCCCAGACACGGGTGAATGGCTCTGCCCTTGAAAGCAGGTTGATGTTGAGATGCTACAGGGTGCAGTGAGCAGTTGGTGCAGTGAGCAGTTGGTGCGATGGGGAGGTGTGGATGCTGCCTGTCTCCCTTCTCTTCCCCCTCCCCCCAAAGCTGAGCTGCTTAACACCTATTTTTTACTGGGCAGAGAGGGGCTGACTCACTCCAGGGGCCATGCAGGTGAATTTGTAGCTGTCCCCAGGCTGGCTGCCGTGGCCACAAGCACCTGTCAAGCTGTTTTGGGGACCACTATCCCCACGCAATGCTCAGCTACTCCAAAAAGGTGCTGTGGCCACGGGCTGTTGCTTTTAGCCAGTTTTAACATTTGGAGATCTCCCCTTCCTGCCTGTCAGCTTGGCAGCGATCTCATCCCTTTCTCATGGGACTCTCCACCTGGGAAGATGGGAAGGGATGGCTGGAGGCCCTGCGGTGCCTGTGGTGCGGTGGGAGGGCAGCAGGAGGCCATCGATGCTTATTAAGGGTTATGCAATAGACACTTGGCCATTACATGGCTATTAATCCTCCTTTAATATGGTTTCGGTATTTACTGACCACAGTAACTATTGCATTAAATCGAAATTAAATGTGTGTTTTGGAGGCTTTACAGAAGGGTGGAGAAGGATGTCTGGGGAGGAGGGTGCAGGTTTGCAGGTGCCTGCAGTGGGAGGGGGAATTTTGGGATGCACAGAGGGGCTGGGACCCCAGCGGGTTCTGAATGGCCTCGTCACCAGTGTCGGGGTGTCCCCCAGGTGCTGTGCTGGGCTGTCAGTCCAGGTGAGGTGCTGGAGGCATCTCTGGTGCCTTCAGCACTTTGTGAGCTGCTAAATTAGAAGAGCGTTGCTGAGGACTCCCGGGGAGCCTCTGGCTGCTAATCAAAGGGGAACAGGCTCCGCTTTTCATCTAGGGTTTTATCCAAGGCTCCATCCAGGGCTGAGATGGCTCCTTTCCTCATAGCTGGGTGGATTTCAGGGTTAACCCCTTGTGCGCTGCAGCCTGGCAGCAGCATGTAGCAACACTTCACGGTGTCAGGTAAGGCTGAAACCCACACCGGGGACCCCAGGGTTTGGGGAAAGCAGGAGCTGGGCGGTGATACCTGGGCTCTGGGGCCAAATCTCCCTCTGAAATAGCAGGATGGGCCTCTGGAGCTGTGTGTTTGACCACAACATGTCTGTTGTGAGACAACTTCTCCCGGTGTCTTGGGAGTGATGCCCTCTGGCTTGTTTGGGGGCTTCACCCACAGGCGAGGAGCCTGAATGTCCCTGCCTGACCCAACGCTCTCAGCCCTGTCCCAGACACCCATGAATCTGGGACAGGCAGAGCCAGGCTTGCTGCAATTATCCATGGATTAAAGGCAGCTAATTTAGTTCAAGTTACAGAGGCTAAATTGAATCGATACGTTGGGGTGAAGCACATAAAAGGGGAATCGATAGTCATTCAGCAGCGCAGAAGCCGGGCTATACAGCCCTGCGGGACGATGCTTTGGGGGCTGAGGTAGCGGTGGTGCCCAAGTGATGCCGGGGCCAGGAGGGAAAGGTGGAGCCGTGGGAGCGGGGGGCAGGCGATCCCCGGGGCGATGCACGGCAGCGAAGCAGAACTGCGACTCAGCACAAGGCTTTCATCAGGTTTTTGCGGCTCAGCAGACTGGAGGCTGCCGTGACAGGCGTGAGCTTCGGCTCTGCGGGATTCGAGGCACGGGTTTGACAGGCGGCCCCCGCTCGTCCCGCTGCGCTCGCCCCCGCGCTCGCCGCCGCCGTCACGGCCGCGGGGAAACCGGTTTGAGGTTCAACCAGAATCTGAACAGAAGCTGGCTTGGGCCATCTGCAAGGCGTGCACCAGCCAGGCATCCTCACGGCATTGTGCTTGCTGGTGTAAACTGGGGATGTCCCAGCAGCCCCCCAAGGTTTCCGCACCCCCGCAGCCACCTGGGTCTGTCTCCACTGTGCTGCCTCCTGGCAGGGCAGTGCGGTGGGAGGCAGGGTCCTTTTTCATAGCTGACAGCCCATGAATATTTATAGCAGCATATTAAAAATGTCCACCGCATCCCAAATTAGTCACGGGGCACTGGGTAGAGCTAGGGTGCTGGGTACGGTGGCACTGATGTCACCCCTGGCTCCACCATCAGATGAGTGATGGAGTGGGGGTCCCTCTCTCTTTGGAGCCACACAAGCAGCTCCTGTGTCCTGCCTTTGGACCAGACCCTGCTTCCACGTGTGACCTCCTCTGCCCTCCCAGGCTGCTGCTCAGGATGCTGGCAGCACCAGGCTTTCTACACCTCTCAGCGCCTCTTCTTCACCATCTTGTGCTTTAGAACTCGGGTTTCTGTGGCTGTGACCGATGTCTCTATCAGTTACTGAGAGGTGTGGGAGCTGCGATCCCCACCATGTGCCGGGGATGGCAGCTGCCTCTGGGATGTACAAAGTGTGGCCAGCATGGATGTGTTTATCTCCCAGAAAAGCAGGCAAGAAAGGGAATTGGTGGTTTGGTGAATGACTGGAAACTACAGGTGGAAAGAATGGGACAGAGCTGTTTCCCAGCTTCTAAGGGGCTGGAAGGATAACAGAGGAAAGAGCAAAATCTCATTTAAAAGGAGTATTTAAAGACAAAATTGCTGGAGGGAGTGCTGGCTGCAGTGCAAAGCCTCAGTCAGTGCAGGATCACACTGCAAGCCCATGAGGGCTGGATGTGTCCTGGCAGCTTGGCCTGAGCTAGGGGCAAGATCCAATCTCCCCATGGTGTTTGGGGACCCTTCAGCCCATGGGGAGGCTGGGCTGAGGGCTAAGCTCTGGTGAGGGAGGGTCTCTGGTTTTGCTTTCTCGTTCCGTAACTCCTCGTTGCTCTGGTCACTCTCCACCCCAGCCAGGGATCCATGTGTTCCAGGCAGAGTTGGTTTTGTCTGGAGCAGGTCACCAGAGCTGGGTAATCAGCCTCCGGTAGTAGACACCATGCTGGGAAATGTTGATATTATTAGTATAATTATTATTAATAATAAGCCTGCTTACAATGGGGGTGCTGGTGATGGCCAAGAGCTCAGCCCCTGCTCTGAGCACACTCTACAAGAAGCCTCCCTGGAATTAAAACCTCAGTTGCTGAGGCAGAGCCCTGGCAGGGATGGACTGATGCAGGGGGTTGGAGCCTGCACTGGTGGGGGCTGTGGGGTGCAGCTGCTGGGCACCCCCTTACATCCCCTGGCACATGGGGTCTCAGGCCCACGGGAGGGTTCACTGGTTCAAGAACCTCCTGTTGGCAGGAGTACCCCGTGCTGGGGCAGGCAGGGGCAGCGAGGCAGAGCAAAAGGAGGTAGGAGACAAAACTGGGAGGTAATTGGTTTGGAAATGTGCTGCAGAGAGGGAAAGTGCTGCGGCAGGGCTGGGTTAGCCCAGGCTGGTGTGGAGCAGAGTGTTGATGTTGCCATCCCCACACTACTTTGGCAGACCCCTGCTGCCCCTCCACCCAAAAGGGAGTGAGATGGAGGGAGTAGCAGGGGCTTGGGGTCCTTCCAGGCTTGCAAAGCTGAGTGCAAACAAAAACCTCTCTGGGCAGGTGTTATTCTCTTCCTGCACCACATCCCTGTCTGTCTGTCTTGCCTGCACTTTTGTTCTGGTCTTCCTCATCACACCCTAATGACAGTCCTGGTTACTACTGCTAATGAGGGGCTGTGATTTTGCTCACCAGGACAGATCCTATGTTCATTGCTGCCCAAGATCCTCATGGCACTAATAAAATCCCCAGATCACTTTTATCTCCTGAGGCAGCCAATAAGGTGGCTGTGGTGGGGCAGAGGGGGCATCCCACAGCCTCCCAAAGGGGTACAGCACCCAGGCTCCTCTTGAACCGCATCTCCATGGCAACACTGTGGGATGCTCTTGCAAGGCCAAGGGGAATCCCATCAGCCTGGAGGCTTCAGCATTGCTCAGGGTGAGGGAGAAAATGCCTGTCTGGGCTGGGAGCATGGCTGTCTACCTGTCCGTCTGTCTGTAAGCCCACAGCAATATCCCTGTGGATATTGTGCAGAGGTGCTGCTTGATCTCAGCCCTGGCAGCAGCCACTTAAAGCTCACGTCTGCTCAGCCTCCTCCTCTCCCCAACCTTGCCATGATGACGAGCATCTCCCGGAGCAAAAAATTACTGAATTAACCCCACGGTCCTTTCGGTTCCTAATTTTCCAGCTCTGACCACATCCTTAGCTTGGCTGCAGTGAGCTGAGAGATAGAAATCTCCAGCCATTTCCATAGCACGGCACCAACGCAGCGTTTGGCCCTGAATATGTATTTCTCTTTAACATCTGTCTTTCCTTTTCACTGTGGTTTTTATTACCAGACACAGTCGTATTAAAGTAAACACAGCCTAGGAGTGGGGCGTTTGGGGGGTCCTTGGGACCAGCGGGGAGGCTGGGATGTCTGGGGCTGCTCCCCATGAAGGGACAGGGTGGTTTGCAAGGAAGCAGGATCCATCCTGCTTCCCTGAGGGTCTCCTTTGGGATATCTCAGGGCAAAAATCATCCCTGCAGAGGTAACACGGTGCTGGGCCAGTGCTTGCTGGCTGGTCGCTGCGGGACAGCCATGCCTTTAGTGGGACTGTCCTCTACTCCCAAAGTTGTCACCTTTGTCCCCCCCAAGCTGTGCCTAGGGGAGCTCAGACTGCTCACTGGCGTTTGTTGCCGTCTATCTATAATTTAGCATGGGTTTTAGTTATATGCTAATTGAGTTTCATGTGTCACAGCATGTCTCAAACAGGAAAATATAAATATTTAACAACCTCCACTGGTAATAAAGACTCACATTTGCCTCATTCTGGTTCCCAGTACATGAATATTCTGTACCACGCTCTGCGGGTATTAACTTCATTCAGATTTCTCCTCGGTTATGCAATATAACGGTAATGACAGATAGAAGCCAGATCTTAAAAAAAATATATATATAATCAAAACCACCACCAGCAAACCAGTTTGATGTCATTAACTCCCCTCTGTTGGTTAGGGGAGTGCTAATATGTTCATTGCCGGCTCCTCCGTGCATGCAAGTGCTGTGTGCCTGCTCTAGTACCATTGTGGGTGGGAAATGCCCCAGTTACACCAGTATGGGTCAGAACTGGGGTATGGGAAGGGTAGGGGCAGCTTGTGGGAAAGGGACAGGGGGCAGCTGAAGCTTGGGTCTTGCAGCGCAAGGGATGAACAGAGCCTGTTTTGGGCTGAGATAAAGATGGGATTGTGTCTCTGTCGTGCTGCCACTTGAGGGGAGATGCATGTGAGGTGGGACATGGACTAAAGCATCACTGGTCTATGCTGGGGCTGGGGCAGGGCTGTCGCAGACAGGCACTCAGATGGTGGAAGGGGCCGGGACCAGGGCAGGAGGAAACCCTGGGTGACTTTTGGGTGGTGGCTGCTACCCACGAGGATGAGCTGGGTCTGCCCCAAGACAGTAGTACCTGGGCACTGCAGGAGAGTGGCTCTCAGGACAGGTCTCGGGACTTGATGGGGGTGACCGAGCACTGTGGCCATGTCCGATGCACTGGAGGCTGCTCAGGTCTGGCCCTGGGGGAGCTGAAGCCTTTTGGGCCACTACTGGGTCTGAGCTTCCCACCGAAACAATTCCCAAACTGCCCTTGGTGCCATTTTGAATGTTTTAAGGCAGAGTGAAGGTTCTCAAGCACATCAGCTCTGGCACAGCAGGAGCAGCAGCAAAGCAGAGCCAGGAGACAGATTTCAAGACCACTGGTGCACTGTACTTTGCTGGGGCTTACTGGGATGTCAGTGTGGGGCAGCTGCCAGTCCCTCTCCCCCAGTGCTGGTATGAGCTGGGGACTCTGGATGCTCCTCAGAAAGCTCCTGTGGTTGCTGGGGCTGGGGAGGAGCAGACCCTGTGGGAAAGGCTTGAGCTGCTCAAAGGCTGCCTGGCAGTCACTGAGGCCACTTGGTACCCTGAGAAAAGGGAGGACAGGGCAACACCCTGGGTCAGGACCAGCCTGTGGAGCAAGAATGGCAGCACAGGGTCAGCACCAGGCTCCCTGCGCACTATGGGGCTTTGCAGCACCATACTCAGTAACCCTCACAGCCTGTGGTGCCACCAGCCTGGTTAAAACCCATCAGCAAGCTGCTTGTGTTCCCCGGGGATTCGTTAAGGTAATTATGATTCATACTGGAGAAAGGCCACGGACGGGCTCTGTGATTCAGCTAAACGGTGTTGAACCAGCTAAAAGCACGTCTGGTACCACTGGCAGCTCCTCATCGGCACGGTGAGGAATGGCCATGCCAGGGCTGAAGAGGGAACCACACCGAACAGCTGACATGTGGCTCTCACCCTGGGTTCACCGAGGTCACCGTCCTGTTCGACCACCTCTTGTGTGACATCCCTCACTTGCATCTTGCACGTCCCCACGCGCACGCCTTGCTCGCGCGTGAGCTCGCCGGCATGAGCTGTTGCCTGGGTTCCCGTATATCATGAAGATGTTGCAAGCTGCTGAAAATTCCAAGTGCTGTTTTAATTATGTGCTAGGAGGAAAGCAGCCTGAATCTTGGAAGGAGGCTAACGATGGGACTGCCAGGGTATTTTCAGTGGCAGAAACCCAGAATCCATCCCAATGTCTCTTTAAAAGGGAAAAATGTCAGGTTTATCTACAAAATAATAACTAATAACCTATAAACAGTGACATCACCGTCCACCTCACTGCTGGGGAAGTGATTTAGAGATGCCTTGCCTATGTGAAGCGAGAACATCTGCTCTCTGCTGGAAAGAGGAGGAAGATCTCCTCATCAGCATTAAATTTAAATGAGCCAGTCCTCATTTGCACGCTTCTGCGGAGCTCCGGCTCCTGCAAGAGGGTAACTGGGGAGCGTGAGCTTCGGTGGGGGCTCAGCAAGTCAGTTCTTCCTCCCTGGATGTGAAAATCAGACTTTGCTATCCAAGAAGACTCCTCCAGGTGCAACTTGACCTGCCCCAGCCCCACGGGCAGCCGGGTGGGATCTGGGATTGGATCTCCCCCTGCCCCAGCACATCACGTTCAGCTTCTCCTCCCAGCACCACCTGCACCCCATCTCCCACGGGAGGGTGAAGATGAAATGCACCCCAGTGTCCCCATGGGCGTGACAGAGAATCCTGGTTGCTCTTAGTGATTTAGCAATTGTTTTAGAGCTAAATGAGGCCAGGATGAGCCCACTCCAGCATCTCGCAGTGGGTACCTGCCCAGCCCAGCCTGGGCATCACCACAGCAAGGCTGCAGTGCCCGCAGCTGCCCTGCTCCCCATCAGCCACCCATATCACAAGCTGCCAGCAGGCTTCAGAGTGCTCCACGTTATTTTAATTATATTTTACTTTAAAGGGTCATTAATTACAAAGATTTCCCAGCAGAAGCCTTAAAATATATATATATATATATATATGGAAAGGTGTATTAAAAAAGCCCCTTCCACACCAAGGGTTGTTGGGGCTGAGCTGGAATATGAATAATGATTGAGAGGGGTTTAAGCAGCGAAGGAACAAAGTTTGGGGTGCAGAAGTCCCAGTGGCACTCGGGGGTGCCCCTAGCTCATGGCCAAGTACGTCTGCAGGTGCAGAGCCCCCTGTCAAAGAAGCAGCAGCCATCCCAGTTATCCCAGCCGTCCCAGCCTGCAGTCACCAGCGCAGGGCAGTGCACACCACTGGGCTCCCACCTGAGTCCCGCTGCCCTCACTGGGATGGATGGTACAAGCCCTTGCTCATCACTCAGCATCCCACTGACTTGGCAGCAACTCTTCTCCCTCTGCAGACCCCAGGTTAGTCCCGCTCTGCCTCCTGTCAGGAGCCCTCTCCTCCAAGTCCCCCCAAAAGGCTGCTTCTCCATCCCCTGCCCTTGCTTCCATTCATCACTCCTCAGGAGAGGAGACATTTATGGACATCAGTCCATCTTCACTATCAGTGCCACATGCTCATTTAATATTCATTTATTTTGAAACCATTTGGGTAATTTTCTCCCCATCTCGTGGGGGAAGCCACAGTTTTGGGTAAGGGTGTGGACGGTGCAGTGCTCTCCCCCTGCCCCCAGGCTGCCACCTGGAGCTGGGGGCCAGTATCAGTGTTTTTGGGGTGGGATGGTGACCTCCCTCCCCACAGCAGTAAGGCCCTTGTGAGGAGGTTTAATGAGTTTCACCTCCAAGACCTGAGGCTCAGCTGGTGCCATCACAGCTCAGCCACTGTGTGCTGGGAAAGTTGCTAGAAACCCCTTTACCAGGGCAAATTTTGGTTAATCCTTTTCATGTGGGTCAAGATGCAGTTTGCTCTTGCCTGGCCATCAGGAGCTGCTGTCCTCTCCATGTTCTCTTCTTCCACATCACCTTTTCTCAATTAGCACTTGCTCAGCAGGTGCCAACCACCAATCCAGCTCCTGCCTTCCCCTTCCCACCAGACCCTGGGGCAGCAGGTTGCTCGACAGTGCTACTCTGGGGTGAAGATGTTCTCTGGCTGGGGCTCCTGAGCACTCAGGTAAGAATTGTTCTGTTGAGATCTCGTGTTGCTGTTGTGCAGCTTGTGCTGGGGCAGGGAAGGTGAAGGTGCCCTTGGGTGTCTGTGACTGATGTAGATTCCTGGATGGAGAGAATGGAGTTGCTTTTCTCAAGCTTGGAATTGCTTAGGGCTGTGGTGGAGTGACTTGTTGATGTGCTTCTGTTGCTCAGAAGGTTTCTCTTTCCTTGCAAACCTGTGTGTGCTGCGAGCAAGGTCTTGGTGCTCTGATCCTTGCTAAGCCCAGGGCGGGGATCTGCAGCTCAACCTCTGCCTGGCACAAGCTGAGAATTTGCATGGCTCTGCTCTTCCCCTTGTCTGGTGTTTTTTTGGCACCTTGTACCCCTCCATGCTGGGACCGCTCTGAGCTGTGGTGATTCCTTTCCAGGCTTGCTGGGATGCTGGAAGCTCTCGTAAGCAGTGCCGAGAGCCAAGGCAGGTGTGCTCAGGAGCACCATGTGATGCTCAGCAGTGCTTGGGGATCAGAAACAAGCGTCTTCTTTCTCTCTTGTCTCTTCCTGTCAGACAAGATTTGAAGATTCAATTAGAGTGGGAGCCACTGATAGCAGCGGTGCTTGCGCTGCATGGGAACCAGATGAAAGTCAAAAGCGATGCAAGGGGGGGGGGTGGAGAGAGAAGGGTATTGGAAAGCGAGGCTCTTTGCCAGCCAAAAAGCCTGGGAGAAAAAGACAAGAAATGCAGATCAGGGAGGGAGGGGGGGATGGTTGAGAGATGACTGGAAGCCTGGGGATGTGCTCCAGTCCTGGAGCTGCAGAGTGGTGCCCACTCAGGAGAGGGATCCCAGGGAGGCACCAGTCTGGGGCAGGGGACACCTGCTCTGAAATCCCCCTGTGCGTGCTCGGTGGGGTGAAGCCGGGTGTTGGGGTAGGGCTTGTTCACTCAAAACCCCATCCCCCAGGGCTGGGTCTCAGTGCCCAAGGGCTGAATAAGGCAAAGCCTCCCAGTGTGTTGGCTGGGGACCTGCCCTGACCAAGCGGCAGAAGGTTGGGTTTCAGTTGAGTTTGGTTTTTCACCTTTCTGAAGGCTGTCTCTCCCTCGAAAGCTCTGCTTTGTCTTGCACTGATGCTTCAGAGAGATGTAGAGACCATCTGAGCTGTTTGCTGAAATGCTGCAGCCTTCTGTGTGAAGCCTCATGGCTGCTTGGCTGGGCATGGGGATGAGAACAGGCTTTGGGCAGAATGGCAGTAAGCACCAGAGGTATTGAATAGGGCCAAATTCCAGTCTGGTGCTGGGTCCTTGTGTCCTGTCCAGGGGAGCTGCCTTTGTGGGGCTGATGGATCTTTGTGCTTTTGAGGGTCAGAGCCAGGATCTGGCCACTGAAACACCCGACCTGTCCGACAAGGGTAGCTTTGAAAGGACAATTCCCTCTCCTCTTGACATTTTCTGGAGGTAATGGCAGTTGTTAAGGAAAAATGCAATTTATTTGGGGTTTTTTTAAGATGGAGCAGCAGGCAGATTTTTATTATAAATTATATTTTTACTATAAATTATATTTAGCTTTCACCAAGTCAGGAGGTTCAGCCACACTGGTGCTAGAGCCCCGAGTGGCTCAGCTCTTGCAGATGTAGCAGTTCCCAAAACTCAGGCCGTATTCAGGCACGGATTGATTGTGTACCAAAAAGTCAAGGTGCAAACATTGATCATGCAGGAAAGTGCTGGTCATCAGCCAAAAATAAGCGTTCCCCAGCCTAAATTATTAATCCCTTTCTGCACACCAAATGTATTGTGCTGGCCGTGTACGTTCCCTTTGCACAGTGGTTGTGTTTCATGCTGTAGTATATTTTCCCTCCAACTACTTGTCTGGCTTTTCACTTAATAAAGATTGAGGGAGACAATAAAAACATTCATTAAAGAGGGAAAAAATAAAAAATGAAGCCCTGCTTGTAGCCTCTGGCAGTTGGTTTCATTAAGCAATTGCTTCTCCCAAACCCTCCATGGTGACTCTGGGTGCTGGTACCCAGCCCTGGGTTTTGGGGATGCAGCACTGGACTGAGATGCCTTGAGATGCTCAGGGTCAAGGCCATGGCCCTGGCATTGATGGGATAACTGAGGAGAGCAAGCAACTGTCTGGGTGATGAAAAAGGGAATTAGCAAAATAAGCTCTTGTGGGAAAAGCAGCTGTTTGGATGGGGTTATGCGGGGTCAAGTTGTTACCTTGTGCTGTGTCAAATGTGGGGCTGGTGTCCTGCTCCTCCCAGGTCAACAACCACTGCCCTAAGAAGTAAATGTGCTAAAATCATCAGTCTGGGGCTCCTTCAGCTGCTGGGCACTGAGGGATGGGAGCAACACAGCGTGGCTGTGCCAAAGCTGGGGTGAGCAGGGAGGAGCAGGGGCCGCGTGGGGCCAGGTTTGGTGGGAAGAGGCAGGAGTGGAGTGAAGCAGGGGTGGGCCAGGTGATCTCTGGTGTGTCTGCTGTAGCTGTGTCAGATGAAATACAGGGAATGGTGTTTCTCAGGAGGTTGTCGTGCACAGGAAGGGCTCCAGCCCCGCAGCACTTGCTCTCTCTGGTGGGTTGGGAGAGCAGGGACAGGGAGGGTTTGCTACTGTCAAAGTGCTCTTCGGCAATGCTCGAGTCTGTGAGTTGGTTGTGGGAGGCCAGCTCTGCCCCCAGACTGCGACATCCGAAATGAAATGTGTGTTTTCTCTCTGGTTCCAAGGCATGCGGAGAGCTTTGGATCTTGTTGCGATCTATCACTCAGCCCCAAGCCAGATGCCTATATGGGTTCAATCTATAGCTCCCAGAACTGATAGAAATATTATCCCATCTTATTAAAATCACCCACAGCTACTGCAGCTGTATGTCAACAGCAAAACAAATAGACACTAGTTCCCATCGGATTGGAGCCTCTCTGTTGAGGCTGTCTTCAATCTGCCTCCTGCTAAACTGGTTACAGATGTAGGCTTTTCCCATTACAGCTTGGTGCAGCTCCTGTACAGCCAACTCCAAATCCTGTTACCACACCGGAGCCATCTTTGGTGAGCACTGGCTCGGCTAAAGCTCCCCCGCTGATGTGAAATGTTGGTCATGATGCTTTTCCCTTCTAAAGAGGAGTGTGGGGCTCTGCTCCCCCAAAAGAGCCCTGAAACTGGGAGGGGGCAGCTCTGCTGCAAAGGGAAAGGAGAGCAAGAGGGCTGCGCTGGGATGAAAACAGTGCTGCTTCCTCCTCCTCCTCCTCCTCCTCCTTGGGTGGCACAGCTCCTGTCCCTTCTGGGGGTCTGCTGAGTAATTTGGGGTGTGTCACATCTGCTGTTGGAGGAATAAGTGATGTTGTAGTGTGGGAGCCCTCCTCCTCCCACTCCTCCAAAACTACCACAGCCCTAAAATTCCTGCTGCTGTCCAAGCTGTCCCTGGCTCACCCCCATCCCTCTCTCCTCTGCTATCTTTGGTACAATTAGGAGGCCAGGACTGTGCATGTGAGGTGAATGTGACCTCATTAGTTTCTTATGCTGTATTGAAATTTCTTCTCATTTACATCCTCAGTCCCTGAATGTGCAGCTCTGGTCTCTGGGGTCGCTTTCTGCTGCTTTCCATCCCTCTTACCAAGCCTCTGGGCTGGAGCCATGCTTCCTCTCCTCAACTGATCCATTTCCATCTCAAAGCCAAACCTCATCTTGTGTTTGAGGAAGCCAGATTCCTGTTTTACCCTGAGCAGGTGGGAGAGGCTCCCTGGGGAGACGTCCTGGGCTTGGTGTGGGCTCCTGGTGAGGTGAGACAGCGAAGTTCTGGGTGCTCCCTCTGCTCTGTGGCTGGATGAGACAGGGGCTGACAAATGTCCTAGCCAGGCTGTGACATGCTTTGTGCTCTCATCCCCCTGAGACCCAAAACCAAGATCACTTTTCCCTAGAAAGAGCATCTTCATATCTGTGTTTGCTGATGCCAAAATCTTGCCAGACCAGTGGTGCTGGGCTGATCATCCCAACATTTGGATGTTTCATTTTAAATTTAGAGGATCTACGGCTCTGTTGAGCTTTTCTTTTTTTCCTGCCCTAGTTGGAGGGGGAGTGCTCTTTGAGATGGGAAGGTTTAATCATCTCTCCTGTGTGATGTTGGATCCCTTTATAGGGCAGGTATCTTCTAAAGCAAAATGTTTCCAATCCTCACGATGAGCATAATTCTCAAAAATGTATGCTATAAACAAAACGAGCCAAATGTAATTAAAATGGAGACAGCATATAATCTGGTAACCCACTTAAAGGCTCAAAGCTTCAGCTTTTAAAAAAATGTTTGCTCCAAATCCATTTAAATAAACAGACCGACACACAAAGGCTCTCTGTGCATTATCAGGATACAAAGAGGATCGGATCAAAAGCAGCTGTGGCCAGGCTGTACATATGTAGTGAGGAAATTGCTTGATCTAAGACTGCACCTTGCACATGCAAATGCACTTGTGGACCTCATCTGTGAAATGCCGTTTGTACGACAGCTGAGCTGTTGGGCTACTGAGCTGTTTTCTGCCCGGAGGGCAAAGGCTGGTGCTTCTCCCAGTGCAGGAGCCTTTGCTGGGGGGGTGAGGGAGCTCCCAGTGCATCTGTGTGTCTATTTGCTTGGCATGAGTGCAGAGGGGCTAAAGACCCACCAGAGCTTTGCCCTTTCCATGAGTGTTTGCACTGCGTCTGAGGGGGACAATTCCTTAGAAGTCTGGGAAAGAAACATGACTCCCTGTTCACACGTTGCTGGCTTGCCACTCACCTGGGGTCACACGTGCCATGTGCTGTCATGCTTGTGTCTCCTGGGCTTGCAGAAGGGTCTCCTGGACACTCCTCGTCTGCCAGGATGCCGTCTCTCACCGTTATGCAGCAAAGCCCAGCTGGCCTTGAAATGTTGCCAACAGCCATGTGATTTGTCTCGGGCTGGACAGCACAGGCTGTGAATCCAAGATTGTGTGCTCTCGGGCCAGCGGGATTCAGCCCAGAGGGGACATTTTTTGGTCAGATAAGAGCATCTTTCTATTGCTCTCACAGGTGGTTTGGGGCTAGCTGGAGCTCTTGGGGAAGGGGTTGCTCAGAGAGATATGATGATATATACTGGGGAAAGCTGACAAAGCTATTTATAAAAGTGGTCAGAAATCTGAAGCATTTAGAACCAGGGCCTTGGCTCAGCCTGTGGGGATGTCTGCGCTTGCAATGAGCGGTGTCTGCAGAAAATCCTTCACTTGAGCCCTGCTGAGAAGAGAATCTCTGGCTTGTGCCGTGGCCAGGAGAGCCCAGCGTGTCTGCCTCTCGCTCGGGACCTTGGCCCCTGTCCCACCCTCCCCCTCGGGGCGTGCTTGCGGTGCGGTCCTCGCCGTCGGGGCTGGCTCCCGTCGCACCGGCAGAGGGAGCTCCGGCCGCGTCCTCTGAGCAGGGGGGACGCGGGGTACCCGCTGCTCCCGGGGCTGGCGAGTCTCGGCTCGGGGCCCGGCTCCCCTGGAAGCTGCTGGTCGGGATCGTGCCCCCGAGCATCCCAGGGGCGACCTGCTCCGGACGGGGTGGCCCCTCGCGAGGGGCTGGGGGCTAGGGGAGAGGCACTGGGCAGTGACCCACATGCGCCGAGCCCAGCAGCAATGTCTTCGCTCGGCAAGCGGTGGGGGAAAGCCCTGCAGCAGGACAAGGAGCTCGGGCAGGGCTCGCCGGCGCAACAGCGAGGAGCGGAACCGCGGCACTCGGGAGAGCTCTGAACCCCGGGCTACCGGAGCTGCAGCTGGGGTACACCTCACTCCCGTTACCGGCTCCCGCTGCCCTCGGCATCTGGGCACCGACGGGCTTCCTTCGTCCGGGGCTCCTGCCCTCTCCTCTCCTCGTGCCCCAGCTCCTCCTCTTGCAGCTCACCGGCTTCCCCCTCTGCTGGTGCTGCAGTGGGTCCTGCCGGGCTCTGTCTCCGTCTAATACAGCACAGGGCTTCCCTCCACTGCCGCCTCCAGCTCTCGGCGCTGCAGGTCCCACCCTGACCGCCCCTCCCAAGGCAGGGGGGTGACCGGGACCGACCCCCAGCCGGGCAGCGCGGGGCGGCTGCGCCCCGTCCACCCCGCCGACGGACCGTGCCCTGCCCGTCCAGCTGTGTTGTCCGGACGGACACCTCCAGCGGCCAATGGGGAGGCGCGGAGGGGCCGTGGGCGAGCCCCCATTGGCGGCGAGGGGAGGAGGAGCCGGGACTTGAAGTTGGAGTGAGGGATCCAGCTGTGCCGAGCGCTCGGCTCGGCGCGGCCGCTCGCGCGAGCATCCTCCGCCGCCCGTCCCCGGGGCACCGGGCAGCACCCCCCCCCCTCCCCGCCCCGTGCAGATGTTGGGGCGCGGAGGGGGCAGGCAGAGCCGCTAAGGCGGCCCGCCCCGCGGGTGGGGGCCGGCACCGGCAGCGGGGGCCGACCCGCCGCCGCCTTCTCCCCCCCCCCCCCTCCAGCCTGCCCGCGGCTCGGGCCCCCGGAGGCACGGCGAGGAGGAGCTACGGAGCCCGCAGACGGCAGGGCAGGGCGAGGGGGGCGGCCTGGCCCCGGCGGGGGGCGAGGCAGCGTCTCGCCCGGCCATGCCACCCCGGCGCTGAAGCCGCCTCGCCGCAACCCCCAGCCCCCCGGCCCCGCCATGGCCGCGCCCCTCTAGGTACCCCCCCGCCGGCTCGCCCCGCGTCGCCCCGGCTCCCCCCGGGGCCGCCGGCCGGAGGATGGACGAGGATGGACCGCGAGCGGCCGAGGAGGAGCCGGAGCCGGGCAGAGCCAAGACTTTCATCCGCCTTAATGACCTGTCCGGGGCCGGGGACCGCCCGGGGCCGGGGGACAGAGAGGCGGGCAGCGGCGACTCGGAGGCGGAGGGGCTGCCCTACCCGGCGCTGGCCCCCGTCGTCTTCTTCTACCTGAGCCAGGAGAGCCGGCCGCGGAGCTGGTGCCTCCGGCTGGTCTGTAACCCGTATCCTTTGCAGGTGTTCGGCGGCGAGGTAAGCCCAGCGGGGCCTCCCCCACCCCCCAGAGCGGCGGGCAGGGCGGGGACCACCTCCCGGCTGCAGCACCCCGGGTGATGGGGAAGGAGCCGGGGGTTTGGGGGGGACCCATCACCCTCCTTCCCCGGGGTATGGTGTGTGTGTGGGGGGGGCACCCGAGCGGTGTTCTCCCCTTCTGTGGTGCCCGGCCGGGAAGTTTTCTGGGCCGTTGCAGGGGGCTCGGTGCTCCCCGGTAGGGTGCAGGGCAGCGGGGGGAGGCTGCGGGGCTCCTGCGGGCCCTGCCGCGCCGCTCCACGAGGAGTCGGGGCGGGAGCCCCGGGCGGCCCTTCCTTCTCCAGAGATCGGCCGGCCTCCGGTGTCCCAGCTCCACCCGACACACCGAGGGACCCTAACCCCGGTCTCTCCCCCCTGCAGAACCGTTCTTCCTCTCTGACCCCGTTTCTTACCCATTTTAGGCTCCCTGGACCCTTCTCTGAGGGTTTTAAGGGGGGTGCACTCCGGGGGGAGTCAGTATTGCTGGGGGAGTTGGTTTGCTGCCAGGCTTCGGGGTCCCTAAATAATTCTGGGTGTGCGAGGTCGGGTGAAGGGCCCTCTCTCTGCAAGGATGCTCCTTGCTTGGAGGGATCTGGGCAAGATGGGGGTCACAGTCCCCAGGTCATGCATCAGCCAAGGACTGCTGCTCGCCCTGTTCTGGGGTGAGTCGTGACCCTGCAAAGGCGTCTGGTCTCCTTCCAAACTCCCTGTCTGCTCTGGCATAGGCTCTGTGTTCGAGCCGCTTTAGTCAAGTTTAAGCTTTCAAAAGAAGGGGGGAGGGAAGAAATAGAAAAGACAATAGAAAAATTGCTTCTTGCCACAGTCTTGGTGCCTTTAAAGCTTCCCTTGGAGTTGAGTTGCGACCAGCACATGGTTCCTCGCCTTGCAAGTGTTCTACCATCTCCAAACTCCAGTTCCCATTTATTATTTGCAGAAACAAAAACCTGGGATGAAATAAAGCGAAGCGATGTGGCTGCCAGCAGGCAGCTGAACGGGAAGTTATCGGCTCTGCGCCGCTCTGCCCGTGCAGAAGGCAGGCGAGTACGTATGGGCAGCAAACCCACATCTGGAGTGGGAGAGGCTGTGTGGTAGCAGGGAGGACATGTTACATGGCACAGAGAGCCAGAATATCCTGCGTGAGACCTCCTCCGCTCCTGGCGTGCGGGAACTGTGAGGAATTGAGTCTCGGATGAGGTCGGTGTGCCCGGGAAGAGCGGTGAGGGTCTGCCAGAGTTGTGAATATTGTTTTACTTGAGCTTCAGCAGTAATTTATCTGATAAACAGGCTGCCTTCTTTCTTAAAATGTCCCCCAGAAGGGGAAAAACCCAAGATTTCTCTTCCCCGTTGTGAATCCTCCCAGCGGTTTCCCCCCAGATCTTTCACACCAGCCAAGCAGTTCAAAGCTGTATTTATTTAAGCATCTTAGGAAATCGTGCAACTTTGTGAAGCCCTCTGTTTTGGGAAGAGATATTAATGACGGACTGCAAGTCAGGGTGTTCTTACTGCCTACTATGACTAACATTATTTATGATTGCTGATTCAAATATGTTTTCAAGTCTCTCATTTTCTATTTATTTATTTTTTTCACCTTTCCTAATGATGTTGTCCTGAAGCAGCTGTTAACACCTGCATGGTTTTAGTTGTTTACAGCAAAATCCCCCACCACAGTAATGGCTTGAAATGCATCCTCTCCTCTGTGGCTGTAAACAAAACCGGAATAACTTTTGTCCTTGGAAAACCAGTGGTAGTGTGGGCACTCGCAAGCACCGCTGCGAGCAGGGGATGAGCATTAGGTGCAGCCCTTCGAGCCGGGATTTTCCTTGTCGCTAATTTTTCACTCGTTACCGACAGAGAAAGACGTTTGCCGGGGGCCACGGGGGACGATGCTGTGGGTCTCCGAGACGTGTGTCTGCGTGCGGCTGTTTGTTTTCAGGGTCACTGACCCAGAATAGGGGGAGTTTATTTAAAAACAACACACACACATGCACAAAAAAGAAGGCAGTTCAGCCTACAGATGAGAGGAAGGCAGGGGCCAGCTTGGCACTCGCGCTGCGTCCCGTCGCTCGCTGGGCCGTTTGGCAGATCAGCATCTTGCTCATCCCTTCAGCTCTCTGCAGCCCCAATGCCAGAGCTGAGCCCGTTACTTCTTTATATTTATTAATTTTATTTTCTTTTTCTTTAGTGTGGTGGGCCAGTAAGGTAGCTCATCTCGGGCTGTAATCTTCTAGGAATCGTGCCCTGATGCTGAAAACTGTATAATCACATTGCTGGAAAGTCTTTGTTGCCACCAGCTGCTCTAGAGAGGAGTGACAGCGCTTGGGCTCACGTGGCTGGTGAATCCTGCTCTGGCCCTGGGGGGTTTGGGGCTTTCGCTGGCTTCTGCTGCTCTCTGGGGTGGTTTTTACCTTTCCATGCAGGAGGCTGCCTGCCCGTGCAGAAATTGAATGGGAAGGCTCTTGTTTGAGCTGTGCCACTGGAGCCGCACCGCTCGCTGGCTTGGCGCGGTGTTTTTGCAGTGTGCTAATCTGGCTGATCAACTTTGCTCTTGACGGGGCGTTGGGAGGAGGTGCTGGGGCTGCTCATGTGCCTGCAGCTCTTTCACCTCCGGCTTGTGCCCCTGGGATGCAGCTGGAGCCCCTGGGATGCTGCTCTGCATCCTTCTCCAGGCAGCTTAGGTGACCGTGGCAGCTGAGGCTGGGATGTGAGGTTAGCGGGAGGGTGACGGTTGATCTGCCAAGTCCAGCAAGGATGCAGAGTCCTCTGGAGTGGTTTGTTGGGCTTTTCTACTGTGTTTCCACTCAAGAGAATCCTCTGCCAGGCCAAGGAGGTTTCTCCCTTGCTGTCTGGCACAGAGACAGGGAGACCTGTGCTGTGCTCCTGCTCCTTCTTTCCCTTAAGTCTAGAAAGAGGTCATGAAGTTTATCCTGATCCAGAAATGCTCCAGAGCCTGAAATTTTGGGACTTTAACCCTAAAACTGTATCAGCCCTGCCAAGCTGCCTCCCCCCTCCCCCTTCCCCTCCATTGTGGTTTTTGAGCAAAAACCTCTCTGGGAACTGTGGGGAGTTGCAGGGGTGGGTGGTAAGCCTGGTTTCCCACCTGTGTGTTCCCAGTGGCTCTGGGATAAAAGGCTCTGCTATGGGGGAGAACTGCTTGGGTCAAAAGGGCATGGGATGTGGGTGAGATGTGTCTAATGGCCATGGCTACTGGGAAGGGCTGCGGTGACAGGTAAGGTGTCCTGATGTGCAGTGAGGCAGTGAGAGGAGAAGCCGACATCTCTGATGGGGGAGAAAGGCGGAGGCAGCTGGTTACTTGACTTTCAGTTATAAAATAAAAGCACCATGAAGGCTGGGAGGATGAAAGGCTGTAGCAGGGTCTGTGCCAGGCTGCTCCTCTGATCAGAGACAAGAAACG
>WTSP01017222.1:0-33304 GCA_025331215.1 Actenoides lindsayi | reverse complement strand
AAGCCTGTGTAGTTATGCCCAAATGCTAAAAACAAAATGATTTAAGGAGAGACACATGAAAGGAAAGAGTAGCAAAGGAAAAAAAATTGCAAAGACAAATGAACCTAAAAAAATATTTTTGCAACATTTTCCCACATTAAGAAATCATAGAAATGAAAACTCACTCCTTTCCCAAAATTTATTTCAATCAGTAGGACTACTTACTACTTGTTGTACTAGTTACTACTAGTTGTAGTAGGACTACAACTTAGAAATGTTGATGCACACATGGCCCTCCACAAAAATGCAAATCTGGTAGTAGCTTCCAGAACTCATGTCAAGTAATCATTGAGACAAAAGAACCTTTATTTCTAGGAAACGTTTCTTGCATCTTATTGTTTACTTTTCCTGTAATTGGAAAAGAGAGTTTTGAGATAGTCGAGGCAGCAATGTAAGTTATTTCAGTGTTCAGCTAAAATTAATTATCTATTCCTTGAATGGTTATAGCTTGAGAAAACCATCCCTTTTACTGTCTTAAATTTGCATGTGATTTGGTGATGCCTTATTTTGCTTTACACCTAGCACTGCTGGTGCTTACACAACTGTTACGTGTTCAGAATGGCAACCAACAGTTCTTTATAATTCTGAGTTAATACAAGGAAGTGTCTATATTATATACTCTACCTTCTTTTAGAATATCTATGACAGTTTTGTCATTGGCCACATTAGCAGTTCAGCATATTCCTGCAGGAATATTATGGTGCACAGGTGGCTGAGTTTCTGGAGGCGGTCAGTAAGTGTGGCCCTGCTTGAGCAGGGCAGTTGGACAAGACCTCCATAGTTCCCTTCCAACCTCAACCCCTGTGTGAATCTGTGAAGTGTGGGCTATTGAAAAAGAAAATTCAATTATTGGTACCCAACAGTAATGACAAATAGATTACTGCTATTTTGGAAAAAAAAAAAAAAAGAATAAATGTCCCCATTCAATTCAAATATTGTGAATACCAAAAATTGTAGAGTTTAAGCAACCTCCAGATGTAGTATGCTTGCAAAATGTAGGGCTATTTGGAAAGACACTAATATAAGAAAATGTTTCATTTTGGAGGTAGGTTTGCACTAGTATAAACCATGTCATTTGACTTAATTATACAGACTGAGTGCTTACTGTTATTATCTGATTATGAACCCCCACGTGAGCTATTTACATCTCCATCTTGAGCAATCAGCGTAATGATTACCTGCCTGTTGTCGTAATAATTAAGTAGAAAAGCCAGCAACAAAATAATGAGATTTTTAATATTCTTTTTAGGTCAGTCATAATGAGCATGGAGTGTAACAGTGGGTCTCGGATATAATGCAATTGAGATTAATTTTATAAGAGGTCTATTTTTTCATTATTTTTTTATTATTTTTTTTTCACTTCCACGTAGTTATTTTTTGTCAAGGAAAAGCTAAAAATGTTTAGGAGCAAAAATAAAGTAAAAGATCTAATTATAATGCACAAGACTTCGTGATATGCCAGAAGAGGAGGGGACTGCTTACACCAGAGCCATGCCTATGCCAGTATTCACATACGTACTTAACACTTTAAACTACCCAGCAGATCCTCATTGGTGTGAAATACCACCCCTCCACTTCCACTGGTGGCACTGCAGCAGTTTGTACCAACTAATGAGCAACAGGAGAATTATTTTTTTTCTAAAATCAATGAGCTTATTCACCACCAGATTTTTTTCCAGGCACCTAAAGTTATGGATGTCCAACATTTACTCAAATGGGGAAGATTCTTTCAGCGTAGTGTAAGAATAATATCACGTAGGGCTGATCCAGGTTGCAGAGTTATTTCCAAAGGGGAATGGCAGAAGTTTGCTGACTGTGGGGTTTGGAAATCAGATTCAATAATGCTCTAAGAAATTTACTGCAAAGTACTAATACTGCAAATGTGCTAGTGTACAGCATATGGCTCTGATCTGAAGATACCGAAGCGTGAGCTCATTTGCACTTGAGTAGTCCTGTGGGGCTAACATCTTAAATTCATCTGGAATTCTGCAGCTGGTGTACATTTTGGAGGACTACTTGTAAGGGTTCGTTTTGCCAGCATATTAAACTACTGCTGTATCACATTAATTTTCTGACATTAATCACAAATGAAGCATTTTCCCCCACAATTTCTTAGCATTTTCTGCTCTCTACTCAGTGTTGGTGTTCTGGTGAACGTATGATAGCCCATAGAAGATAAAGCCACTGACCATACAAAACAGTTGCCTTTAGAAGACCAGGCCTCTAGAAATTTTATTGGTGTTCTCTGAGCTTCCTTGATTTTGTTTGGAGTTCGTTATCTGCTTTTCATCTGAAGTCAGATCAAAGCGACACCTTCAAGCCACATTACAAACACACAGAGAAAGACTCCTATCTGCATTCTTGGTAATGAGGTGCCTCGATAGCACATCCAAAGTATGTTGCCAGTATTTGGTTCATGCTTCCACAGCAGCACTGTGTGTATGTTGCTTTCTTTGCTGGGAGAACTCTGATTATCTAACAATCTGAACCAGTTTTTAAATGATGCTTCATGCCTTTCTTTTAGTGTTTCAAGCGTACCTGCGTTACTTCATTGTATTTGAAATCCCTCATTACTGTTGGTTACTTCAGGCTCACGAGCTATGGTAGGAGACCCCTGCTGTTAATGTCTAATCATCCTTTATGAGGCTGAACGTTCAAAACCGTCTTTGTTTCATGAGAACATTATCTTCATGAAGGATGGTCAGTGGGAAACTACTAAGCTGTCCATGGATTAATAACAAAAGCTTTAGTATTCTTATTTGATTTTGATTCTGACCCCTTTGAAACATTGATTGCTTGTGATCATTTTCCAGCTCTGCTCTCAAACATCTCTTTCATCAGCTCTCTGAATGCTACATGGAGCACTCAGAAAGTCCCATACCAGTTGTCCTCAAGGCCTTTCTCATCTGAATTTGTTCTTTGTCTTTTTGTATAATTGCATTTGTGTATTAAAGGTTACCATGTTTTATTTTTCCACTGATAGACATTTGGGGATGGTTTTGTTTTCTAATGCAGAATAGTATCGAAGGCCTCAGCTCTGCAGTGAATTCCATAATTAGTCCGTGGTAATTACAGGAGAGCTGGTGAGGCCCATCCAGAGGTTATTGCATGACTGAGGCCAAAAGAAGAATTAGATTTTATGTATACGTTAAGGAATATGCAGCACCAGCTTATTATAATGTCCTCTGATGCTTCAAATGCTCATGTATATTTAACTTCACAGACATGAGTAATTTATTGACAGTAACGGAACTGCTTGTGTCCACTTCAGATTAAGTGTTTGCTTATTCAGAAATGAAAGTTTATGTCTTCAGTTGCAGTACAGTTCCTTTGAGGAATATCTTAACTTGCCTTTCTTCTCTCAGTGCAGTGAACCTTGTGTAAGCCCTATCTTGGAAGAACTATGTCTTTAAACAAAAGGGAATGGTGACTTCTACTTTCAGTGGATACATGTTTTACAACCAGGATATTTTAAACTTTCTATTATTGGGGGTTTTATAAGCAAAGTAGAAAGGCTTTTGCTCAGGGAAGAAAAAGTGCTCATGTTTTTCTCAACTCTAAGCATGGGCTTAAAGGAAGTCATTCCGTATGCTGCATGAATGGTTGGAGGAGAGAGAATGCAAAGAGCAATAGTTTTTCTTTCTTAACCTATTTTTTAAAAATACTGCTGCAGATGAAAATGTTTGCAGAAAAGAAAAAACTCCACCAAAGCTTCAGTAGATTGAAACGAAGATGAGCTTAATGTCTCAGATTATCTTTTGATTTTTCATTTTTTTTTTTAAGTACAGCTCTGTCAGCTAAATATAGTTCAGATTTTTACATTTTTATAGACCGTGTGAGTTCCCTGCAGGCACATTGTCTCTCTTCAGTGATTTATATAGTTTGAATTATAGGGGTTGATAAGCATTTGCTGTTCAATAGTGTAGTTAATGCTCAGCCCCCCTGGGTAACAAAGCAGTGAAGCATTTACTACTCAGTGGTAGTTCTGCAACAATCAGCAGCAATGTGGCTCTATCACAGTAAATTTTCATCAGTACACTTCCATCTTCAGGGAGCTGAACATTCACTCAACATAGCCCAGGGAAAACAATTAGAATGGACATTTTCCAGTCTTTTTGGGTGGCACAGCAGGAAAAGTTTACTATTGTAACCAGATCAGAAACAGAAATCACAGATGGTACAACATAGAAATTACTCAGCTTTTATTTTCTCTCCTTTTTTTCCCCTCCATCTTTAAATAAATAAATAAATAAATGCTTGGATGAGAAAGCATTTGGAAAGCTGAAAGTTGAAAAAGTTGCAGTATTGGCAGACCCACTGCAGTTCTGGTGCAGATGCCAGAGGCTCTGGGAGGGCTGTAAGCCATTCACTCTCATGCTTAGGAGGAACTACTCTATCAGGTAGCTGAGCTTACAGGCACTGTAGCTGTATAACACTTCTGTTCCTGTGATTGTGATGAGAAAATAGCAAGGGCTGCATCAGCCAAGCAATAATAGCTTTCCTCTTGCATGGCATTTTTCTTCGGTAGGCCTGAAAGCGTTTTATAAAGGAAGCCGATACCATCTTTGTATGAAAAATGATTGAACCAAAGCAGAAGGAGGCCCTAGGAGTTAGCCCCAGTCCTTTAGCAAGATTGTGACAGAGTGAAAAAATACAGCCGAGGTTCCCTGGGTGTCTTGTTCGGTGCTTTAACTGTTGCAGAGAGAGCTGCCCTCTCTCTCCAAAATGCGTCTGGAAGCCTCAGGCTGCAGTACAGCCCGCAGCAAGAATAAGGGCTGACAAAGTTAATTTTTCCCTTGTAAGATACAAAAGATGAGGCAGAGGAATCTACAGCAGGCATGATGAGCTTCAGCCTAGAAAAGAGAAAGTGTGAAGCAGGATTTCTGTGAGTGCTCCGTCCCCACAGACTCTTGTGATTGCAGTGACCTGAAAAGGTGTAACTCTGCGTTGCTGACAGGGAATCTATATGGAATGACCATTAAACCCACACAGCATTTTTAAGCCTGACTGGTCATACAGTAAAGAACCAGCAAGCATAAAACTAGGCACACTTAAGTGCAGCTCTCAGGGCCCTTAGATCTCCACATCCGCACGTTTGGTGGCACGTTACCACACCAGAGTGCTTGAGCAGAGTGCTGCTGTGCTAGAAGGCTTCCAAGTTGAGAGGGCAAGTCGGGTTTCTGGAAGATACCTGTGTCCTGCTTTGTGCTTGCTTGCCTGCCACAATGTGGAAATGGCATAAAGACCTCGTGAAGAGCCTCAGAAAAGCTGATGTTGAAAGGCAAGCGGAGAACATTAATAAAAAAGCACAATTTGTGTTAAAGTTATGGAGACAGAGCTGCTGACATCCCCTGGCAGTGGTGAGAATGTAACACTACCCTGTGGTTGTGAATAATGAAAAAGCAGCTTGATAGCATTAGAATTGCGACTGGTTTGGAATTAACGCAAAAATTAGGAGCTTCAAGACTTTAAAATAATAGGAATCTGATGAATAACGGAGGGAGAATTAAAACAAACCCAAACAACCAAAACAGATTGGCTAAGAATCGTGAGAAGGTCCCGGATGCACTGTTCCAGTCAGTGCTTCTCTGGGCATGCATCTGCTTCTTGCAGTCAGCAGGCCTGAGCATCGTTCCCCCACACCCAGTCTGCATCCGACCTTACAGTGTGGGTACTCTGATAATAAAGGAGGCAGGACTACTTACATAAAGCCTGGAATGAACCTGATAGAACTGACAAAGATAAATCTTACTGTGGCCTGTTTGGTCACTCTACTCAAGAAAATCAAAATTACATTCCAGTCCTAGAAGGAGCTCTGAGTTTAAAAGTGTGAAATGGATAAAGAAAAGAACTATGAATAAAATCAAAGAGAGAAATGAAAAGGTCACACTTGAAGTCAAAGAGAAGATGAAGGAGCACTTAACAAACAGCAAACCAGCTTACTATGAGGCAGAATAATAATCTCAGAAGCTTCAGGATTCAGGTAACTGACCCCATTCCCCAACATAAAGCTAAAAGGCAGGTCTCTTGAGGAGAGTGGTAGTAATATTTGAATAATGTCAGTAGTAATACCAGGAGGAAGTTGAGAAATACAAAGGATTCATTAGGTCAGGATTCAGAATCTATGATCTCAGCAATAGGAGAGGAGCAGCTGTGGAAGGATGATACATACAGGATTAATGTTGCAGGACTGGGTGCACATGCATGTAGCACAAAGCATCTGTATCATTTGTCTCCAGTGCAGCATTTACCTTTGCTGTTACCATCCGTCCTCTTCCCTGCACCCCAGTGAGCCTAAGGCAATAGGAGTGAACTCAGGCATAACGTGGGGTTACGTGATGCAAATAAAGGCCAAGGTGCCACAGAAAACATCTATTATAAGTGAAAGTGTGTATGGTTGAAAGAGCACATATCTTCCACTGATAGAAAAAAAGTATTTATTTAAACTTTATGCAACTGGGAAAGAAATCATTGATTCAATCAGAATGGCACTGTACCAGAACACTTCTCTAGGCTTTTTCCAGAGCAGAATCACATACGGAAACAATTTTGGATAACATGTTGTAAAATACATTCCAGGGAATAATCCCACGCTGGCAGAGATTGAGCTAGACAGTTTAATAAGACTTCAATCCCTAATTCCTCTCTGCCTGGGATTCTTTAAAATGAAGCAACATAATTTTATGTTCTCTGTAGCTTTTGAGTCATCCAGTGTCTTCTGATATATGGCTTGACCTGTGTATAGCAAACTCCAGATTGCTTGAGGAAAAAAGCCAATCCTAATCATAACAGCAGGTTTCAGATATGGGACCCTCCTTTTATTTATTTATTTAGTTTGTTAGTTATTTTGTCTGTGGAATGAAATATACTGATAACAAATATCTGCAGTGACCAACCTCCCCTAGGGCCTTTATTAAATCCTCATGTTAAGAAAAAGCAGAGCAGTAAAAGTGACGTAAAAATACGAGGCAAGATACACAGAAATGAGATGAAAAAGTGTTGGATGAGGCCATCCTCATTTCTTAAGTGTGAGAGGCCATCCTCATTTCTTAAGTGTGAGCATTGATAAGAGCTGGTGTCATATCATCAAGTTGGCTGCACGTTCTGTGTAGCTACACTGCACAGACTTGGATGGGCAATGTGGAACTTTCAGAGGTCTGCAATATTTCACATCATGTGGATCCGGAGAAAATCTGTTTCTGAGAGCACCTCTGAGTTTCTCATCTATATCCCGAACTGGTGGCAAGCTAAATCTCTGACAGAAAGTCTGATACCTAAGCCCCAGCTTGGGAGTAGCTGTCGTGGAAGAGAGAGGCGTTTGATCTCTTCTCACCTGACTGTAGACATCTAAATCTTAAAATGTGAAGAATCACTTTCTGGAGATACTGCGCTCTCATCTTACACAACGGAGAGACATAGGCACTGCCAGAGGCCAGTTTATCCCACATGTCTGTCATAAAAGGAACGGCCTCATGTGATTGAGAACAAACCTTATCCAGACGATATTTTATAGGATGAATTTTAACCAACAAGTGGAACACTTCCAAATTTTTCCTTAAGAAGGCTGAAGTCTGTAGCAAAGTTGTGCTAAGCTCCAAGGCTTCGAGAGCCAGCGTTCTTACCAGTGCAAATGTTAGGAAAAATGTAAAACTGCTAGAAACATTTAGAAAGAACTTTTCAGAATACTTTGATCTGTGCAAGAATACCGTTTGGGGAAAACGCATTTCAACAAGAAGCTGACAGGTGAGACTGTTGACTGTTTTGTTAATGAACAGCAGAATCAAAGGAATTAATGTGAAATGTTAATAGGTGAACTAATTAGAAATGGAGATCTATGCGATTATAAGTATGTCATACCAAAAGTACCAAGAGAAATGCTCCCCCACCTCATCTGTATTCATCATCACACTGAATGCTACACTTCCCAAATGATAGTATTAGTAAGCAAAGAAGGACCTGAATTGCATTTAAATAAAAATTCATACCCAGATTTTTCAACAGATGGGGAGAGTGGAGAGGGGGGAGAAGAAGGAAGAATAAGAAACTAAATAATATATTAGTTTGTAATAATTCTGAACGTGATGTTATTTTCTATTTTTAGTGGGGATTTAAATAGTATGGGGACTGATTAGGAATCAGTAAATTATAACTGATTATAAATCATTTTTCATACCAGATGTAATCTCAGGTTTTGGAAGAGCTCTTGTGGTTTTGGATCAATTTGAGTTAAAATTCATTATAAAAGACTAAATGTATAGTCAAGAAAGAAAGCCAACTTAGCCAGCCACTTATCAGCATTGATTGAAATCTCAGTATAGGCAATACTGGGACTGAGGTTTGCCAAATAGAGATTGCATGTTGATTCCTGATGCCAGAAGTGTATTTACAATAACTTGTGTGATACAGTCAAAAATGGGAGTAGGGGGTTTGCATTAAAATGGGTTTAAAAAAATTTTTAGATCCGTGTTTATTGCTAAACTTATCCTAGGAGTAAGGGATAAGTTTAGGACAACCTCAACCCCAGTCCTACTAGAGAAACCTAAGATGGGGGAGATCTGCCTAACCTCAACAGTGGGTGCTTAATGGGAAAAATAAAAGCTACATGGGCTTATCTTTGTCTGATATTCCAGTCTGGAACATTCAGAGAAGTGCCTAAGCGGCTGAATTAGTGATGGAAAATGTTGGTGTGCATGCATTTACCTTCAGCTGGACAGATAAGTAGTTGCCACATGGAATACTGCAGGCTCCAGAGGCTTCAGTGGCTGATTGTAACCTGCTGAACTACTCTTATAAATGTCTCAAGCCAGGATCAGCATTATTTGTTGAAAGAATACAGCTTCATATGTGTGACGTTCGTGTTCCGTGGCGACGGTGAAGAGGGTCTGTGATCTGTGTTTCCTTTTTCCAGAATAAGAGATCAGAATTTGAAGCCACATCTCAGAATCGAGTACAAGCTCAATGATGAGGTAGCAAATGAAAAAGGCAATTGATTTGTACTTGCAAATTATGTCTTTATCTTGAACACAATGCAGTGGTCCAACTGTGCTGTAGACTTGACCTTGTTCAAGGTAATTTGCTATTGATCAGACTTCAGCTGTAATGCTACAGCAATCAAATTGATCAAAAGTAATGCTACACAGATATGTTTTTTCCAGGCATATTATTTCTGTGAGAAATCATCACATCACGGAGAAACAAAGTGGACTGGCAAAAGCATATTTATCAAGCTTAGTTTCTTTTTCTCCGATCTGATGTATTTGTACTGAGTTTTATTTTTAACATTGAAAAATGGCTGAGAAATATGTGGTTATTTCAGACATTCTGTGAACATTGCTTTTTTCTTTTTCAGTCCTCTTAAAGGCACTAAGAATATAAACAAAGAACTCAAAACAGACATTTCAAAAAGAGACAATACTCAAAGTGTTCCTTTTGAATGCAGTTACTTACTCTAACCCCACTCTGAAATTCAGTAAGTTTCCTAAATTCCATGAAAAGTTTTCTCATTTACTTTAGACCCTGCCAAAATTCATATTTATAAATGAGACAGGTTTATCTGTCTTCACTCCCTGCATTACAGTGCTTGCAACTGTTTCCATTTCCAGTGTACCAACATCACTTCTCTGTGTCTTCAACTCTATATACCATTTGCATCTGATCAACCTAGCAACCACATGAGCTGATAAGACACTTGCATACCTAATTCTAGTGCTTCTGCTCTAATAGTAAGATTGATCCAAGGTCTGTTGACTTCTAGAAATTTGTTGGGTCTTTTGATGACTATAATTTGTGTTCCATTTCTACAACCAGGCACATTTTGAAATGTATTTTACTTACTGAAAAGGTATAAGCATCTTACCTACAGTGTCTTTTTTTTCTGCATCTTCAACATCTTAAGACTCATTTTTCTTGAAAGGCAAAAAGTGTTCAGTTCTGCCTTTAACTCGGAAACAGATATTCTCAAGAGTCATGCATTTGAAACTTGAGTAGTGTTTTACCTTCCTGCTAATATGAATTCAGAATGCTATGCTTCGTTCTCATGTTCAATATATAAGTAGAGGTAATCAGTGTGATTACTTAAAATAGTCCATTTTCAGTGGGAATTGCAGCAGCATTCAAAAGGCCAAAATAATCTCAGCCAAATAATTACCATAGCCTTTTTTAGACAATGGCATTAAATCCTCACATATTAGTTCTGACTAACAAAATCTTTGACAAGGTTTTTATATAAAGAATATAAAATATATTAAGAAATTCAAGTACAAAGTCATTAGCTTAAGACTACATAGCAGAAGCATGAAAACAGTTACATTTTTCCCCTTCATTTTTTCCAATTTCATGATTATAAACACAGCTTTGGAAGATGCTCTTAGGAAGCACTTCTTTCCGACGAACTAATTAAGAATGTTCTGGGGTTTTTTTGTATGTGCCCAAGTAAGCAGTACTATTAGGGCAGAAGCAACTAAATAATTTTTAAGTCCATTCACAGTCCATTCAAGTGGTTAAGTTCAGTTTCAAGACAGTGGTTCAAACTCGGGTTGGATACAGTTTATTCAGTATCATTTTAGAAGATAATAAAAATGCAAACAACTCATGAGAGTAAGTCATATCACCTAAAGGAGGAATTCAGATGTTCTTTTTAGATTAAAAGCACTGGGTTAAAAAAACAGAAACCACAGCAGATTCAGTTAAATGTTTAATAAAAGATTTAGAAGCAATGGTATTTGTAATATTCTCATCCACTACTGAAGAGCAAGGACTTCAAGTCTTTTTTCCGTGCTTCATTTACACTTGCTGCAGCATCGTACCTTTTGTTATTAAATATCCATATACCTATCAAAACAAATCCCATTGGTTGTGCTGGAACTTCATTTTGTCATGATACGTTACCATCTGACAAGGATTGATTGATACCAGTGAAGTGACCTCGGCAGTAATCTCTGCTGATGTATTCAGCTGATCAGGAGCTGAAAATATACCCATGCAAACAATTCTGCTGAGAATAATTCTTTTCATTTTATCTTGTGAGCAATAATATTAACAATAAAGTGGATCTAGCCCGAAGCATATAAAATTTTAGAGCAGCCTTTTCCATTGTAGTATTAAGAGTCAGACTGCCATTGTGTTAGGGCAAATACAACAGTGCAGACTACAAGCCTCCTTACTCCCTCTGTGAGGAATCGACTGGGATTTTGCAGTTGGGAAAACACCTCTAGCTGAATTGCCAGAATATTCTGTATGGATATGTTTATTATACGTTATAGAGAGAGAAAAATCAATGCACTCAGTCTCTCCAGAGAGTATGTCAAAAAGCTGTGTGGGAATATCTACCATGAGTTAGATGTGTTGCTTTACTTTTGCTTAATATAACAATGTTTATTTATTCATTCCTGTTTTATTATCAAAGTGCATGACATTCAGGCATGGAGTTAGTGCTTCTTGGAAAACACCATTGAAATTAGACAGTTTTCCTAGTGTAGAAAAGAATGAAGTCTCATTATTTTGAATTCAGTATCCACAGTTCTACTTTGCTTATGGTATTTCTAAGCCATTTGTTGGGGTTTTTTTTCTGTTGGTAAATAAAGCATTTTGACTTGCTGGAAGGGTTATTATGCTCCCATGCACTTTTTGTGACTTAATCATTAGAAACTGCTTCATGACCTCTGTTACTTGATACAAGTATATTGTTTTTTTACAGTCCATCTTGATTACAGGAAATAGAAATGTCTTCCTGACAAGCCAGTAAACATACTTTTGCATTTTAGAGGCTTTAGAAAATAGCATATCTGTTGTGGGAGGCCTCGGCTTATCCGAGGAATTAGAATGAGAATTGAATAGCTAACCTTGAACGTACATCTGTGTACCCTTGAGGAGGCCAGGAAGTCCTAAGAAAAGAACCACCAGTTCACAGACAGAGAAAGCTTATCCATGTTGTAACAGAAAGAAAGAAAGAAGCAGCCAATTGTGGACAGGTGGTCTTTGATTGGGAAAATCAGGTGTGGGCACTTAGCATTAGAGTGATTATAAAAGGGCTTGCAGCCACGGCAGCAGCATTTTTAGAAGCAGCAGCATGAGCCTTCGATGAAGTAATGCGAGTGAGTTTGTAGTCCATCTCAACAATGGCATGTCGAGCCATACTTCCACAGGTAATCTGAATCAGGCTCTTGAAATGTAAGAATTTGGCTGGCTCTTTCTCTGAGATAAGCCATCGCTGAGCTGTGGTGTTGCTAATGAGATTCCTGTCTTGCTCCTTGTCCCTCAGTCTGTTCCTTAGTGCGTGAGTGTATTCTCTTACTTCTGAACTGATTTACTAGTTTAAGCTGAAGTCTCACAGATACTTGTGCAATTCTTTGCTACAGGTTTTATGAAAATCGGTAGCTGGGTAGAAGAGTGAGATTTAGTGCACCTTCTCAAAAGTACACTTTAACTATTTCTGTGAATTCCAGCTAGAGGAAAACAAATTACGCTTGCTTTTGTAGATAATAGCACAAAACTACAGAGAGAAAAAATTTCATGTGGAAATAACAGGCAGGATACTAAAGGAGACATTCTGGGTTTAGGAAGTGGTCCTTCTACTTAATCCATGAATGGAAAACCACTTTATATTATTTTTAATTGGAACATTGTTATAATAATTTTGAAAGTACTTGGTTTAGGAGGTATGCCATGGTCTAGATTACCAAATGGTAGAAAGTGTAATCAAGTGATTCAGCTAGCAACACACTTAGTAGAATGAGAAATGTTTATGTAGGCTCCAATTTATGGTTGTTTGTTTTATTATTTCACCCTTAGGAAAGAGCTTAAATGTTTAATTCTGCAGCTTTTCTAATATTTTACTAAGCACATAATAAAGCATAAGGCAACTTTGCCTGGTTTATACCAGCATTTTTAATTAAGTGGTTTTTCATTGCAAACTGAAGTTCACAACCAAAATTCAGTAGCAGGAGATTTTAACTTCACAACATTTGGAGACAGAAGCTCTTGTTGCTTTCGCTGGAGGAGGACCTTGCCTCTTTTTTTAATCTAAAGTTTGTCTTAATATGTTGAGTTTTTCTACCTGAATTTGTGGTGCGGTCACTTAGCTAAGCCCTTCCAGATAATAAATTGTCTTCCCAAAACTGTTGTCAGGGAGAAGATGATTTGTTTGCATTTTATAGGCTGGACATCAGAAACAGTAAATATCTTTGTGGCTCTGGTGCTGTGTTCAGTGGTGTATGAATTGACACCTCCTGTACCCTAGCCAAATGCCTGTGACACAGAGCTGTGGTTCTCTCTTGCTGTGCTATCAGAACATCTATTAGTACTGTAACAGAAGGAATAAAATTCAATGAAAATTTAAATTCAGTGGACCAAATTGGTTTTGGAATGGCTTTGTATTGTGTTGTATTTTGCAAACTGTAATGGACAGGGCCCACTTTCAGTATATAGTCTCTAATGGCAGGATTGTGACCTCTTTTCCCATCACAGCATGTGGACTAATGGGAACTTGGTGTAACCATTTTGTTACCCTTTTCAGTCTCTATCTTGGTTTTCACAAGCCAAACCAGACTTCTGTCAAATAGAAGAATAAGACTGTAGCTGAGTATCTGCATATAGTAATTCTATGGGCACCCGAGGGTCCCTGAAAATGTTGGGATTTTTTTCCCCCAGAATATGAACTTGAAAATATAGCTGCAAACAGAGTGGGAGCACGTCTAGAACTTCCTATCACACCTGTATCCACAGGCATTTCCTATGCTTCCAAGCCATTACATTTACTTTCATTTGATTGCATATGAAGTGGGCATTCAGTAAAAGCTTAATAGACTGAATTTTGAAGCTGGCTTGAAGGTACTTGTCATATCCATTGTTTGATTAAACCAGAATGTAGAATGTATGGAATATAGACATCGTAGAATGAAATTATTGCTGTTCATTTAACTTGGAACTCTTATATGCCTGCTTTATTAAAAGCATAACTGTAAAAATTCAAACTGGGTGAAATCATACAGGCAAACAAAGCCCAAGCCAGAGACAATAATTTAGAAGCAATATACTACTTCATTAGTATTCTAGGAGCTGAAATGGGAAATAGTGACTCATTCACCAGAAACATGAGCCTAATTCTTACCACATTCCTAATGTAATTGTGCAGACTCACCGGTTCAGCTGAGTTTCAGATAGGTAGCTAAATGTCTAGGCACTGCTTTGGGGTTTTATTATTTTATTCACTCTTACATGAGCTGAGAGCTGATTTGAGACTGGACTCGTACTGGATGTGAACCTTACCCTCCAGATTTGGTAATGCCTGAGTTTTCAAAGCGCTTCCTCCTAGCCTTAAGCTCTGTAGTTCTACCACCCATTAATGTGAAATGTTTGCATCATTATTTCTAGATGAATTACTAACTTGTTTAAAAAAAAACCCAAACCAAAAAGCTTTAAGAAGTTTAATCAGAAAAGCAATAACCTGGATCCCTCTAGAGGCCATTTGTATAATACTTTGTGTGGAAAAAGGATTGAACTTGTCTCCCAATTCTCTGTCTACAAATAAAAGAAGCTTATCTGTCTCTTGTTGTTATTTATTATCTTGCCAGCATGCTTCTGCTGGGTGGTGAAAGCCGCATAATTATTGTACTTCTCTCCCTTAAACCAGTTCATGCTTAGAATTGAGTAATGCAGCAGGAGTTTCTGTATGCATTAGTTCAGAGCCTTAATTCCTGTACCTGTGTTTCCTTGAAGATTGTTTTTAGAGACAGAGTGTTAATGGCAAACACTGATCAAGGCACCAGAAAGATAGGTTTCCATTTGTAGTAGTACTGCGAAGGAGATAATTAAACAGGTCAGACAAAAGGAGCACTGTTACTTTCCTGTCTGTGTGCATTTTAAGCAAATGCCTGTGTGGGCCTAATTCTGATCTCAAGTAAGGATGTGTGAAAAAGTCAAAACTTAAATATCTGTAAAAACCAAGACAGACCATCGTGATGGGGAAAACTTCATGCAATTAGCCAAAGTGTGAGTAGTTCGTTTGGAAAAGAACAGTGCTAAACACAGCAAGGGGGAGAACAGAGCTTTCTAAACTCTACATGTTGCTTCTGGGATAAAAACCATTCAAGTTCAAATTTAAGAGAGCACCTAAGTTATGATTAAATTCATGCCTGTTGAGCACTGTGATAAATTTTCCACATTAAATGCTTCCTGAGCCTGAGAGCACTGCTATTCCAACAGCTCATTCAGGACAGTCTGCTTACTGGGGTGTATGCATTGACTTAAAGGATAGAGGTCGAGCTCGTTTATCAGCAGTCTCTGTGACAAGCAGGCTGTGAATACAGTGTATGAAGTACTAGCCATGTGTCACAATCTGTCCTTCACTGATTGAAAAACCTTGCCACAAAAAAAAGAGGCCAAATCAATTTAGACAGCTAATTGATAAAATCAGAATGTTTTCATAGTAATTCTTCATTGAATTAACTTTGCTGCCAGTTATGTATGCACTTGTGTAATTGGAGTTGATGGTATGTAAATAGTTTATAATTAATGTCCTTTATTTTTGGTTCATCTCTTATCCTTATTCTGCTTTTTCTGAACATTTATCATTCTTATCTCTTTCCTAGCAAGACTTCATAGTCTTCTGTCACTGTTATTCCACAGCATCCTCCTAGATATTTGGAATTTTAATTTTTTAATGAAATGAATGGGAAGAGTGGCGTACTTTTATACTTGCTTTTGGCATAGAGCAAAATAGGGTTTGATCATTCATTACATGCAAAATATCCTGTTGTACACCGTGAAATGTAATTTCATCCACATGAGCAAACACTGATGAGGTACTTTGGAAGCGTTGGGTGGTATTACTTGCCATGTCCAACTTTGCTGTAAAGGTGGAAAGAATAATGTTGCGAGGAAAGATAAAGATCTGGGGTAACAGTCATAAAGGCAATTTACAAAGCAATTTACAAAGAGCAGCATCTTTTTGTGCAGCATTATGCTGCCTTGGGAAAAAAACATCTGTAACTTGTACGTGTTGTGCGCAATATGCCAAAACGTAGGCAGGTTTTGCATAATCTGGATTAATTTTCTGACCGCAAAATGTCAATATATCAAACTATAATAATCTTGGGTCGACAGAAAGTACTGGTGGTGTCAAAATCTCAACATTAGTTATGTACTGGAGCTGAGCCAAGACTGTTGATGGGGGAGGAAAGACTCCAGTGGGCTTTGTATGATTCTTCACTCTGCGTCACCACTTTGCCTAAGTGCCACTTTACATTTTGTCCCTATACTTCTTCATGGTAGAAGTTTCATTTCAAACAAGGAAGTGTATTTGAAAGGACGTGAGCCGTCACTGGGTACTTTTAAGCGATGTAATTCTTTTGTTTGGGGTTGATCGACTGGGTAATTGATTTGTCGCTGGTTATTTTTTGGCTCGGTAGTTAAGTGGGAAGCAATAACATCTGCCAGACAGTGGAGCTCTTTGCTAGCCTAGGGGTGTGTATCCTCACCAGGAGATTTCCCTCCCAAAACTTAAACGACTGGAGACTTGGTATTCAGTTTTTCTCTGCCCTTTCTGTTGGTTTATAAAACAAGAAGGTGATGGCTAAAATCAAGCAAGGTATAAATTATTTTATTTCCATGGAGATTTTATTGCTTTTCTCTTTGACGTCCATCTGTTCATTTCCTTTGTCCCTTAAAATAAAGGGGAGTTTTTCACATTTTATTTTTTTTTTTTTGCAAGAAATATGTCCAGGTATTTTTAGCAAAAAAATACACAGTTTGCCATACCAGGGATATGGGGGGGTGGAGGGAACCATCTTCCTTTACTTATCACACTATGGGCTGATTGCTCACTGATGAATGTTTATAGTAGAGATTCCTTCGAGCAGAATGTCAACCAAGTTGTGCCATGAGCTAGTTTGTGGTTTTGTAAATGGTTTAAAACAGGACAGTGAAGGTTCTGCTTTCATGAGAACCACTCTTTCAAGAATCAGTTTTGCTTTAAATTCTCCTCCACTTCTACTCCAAGCTGCCTTGATTAGGAAGGATTTTTAATGGAAAGATATAACTTTCCAGTCACATAAAGAGAAGCATGGAGAAAATTGTATTCAATCAAGATGAGATGTCAGGATTAGTTTTCTAACTTAAACTCTCAAATGAATCCTCAATGAAATCCAGATTGAACATAGCATTTGCTTGCTAATGTTAGAGGTATGCATCTTTATGTACTTTATTAAAGTTGGAGTCTCATTCATTTATGCTGGTATGTGGTTTACTTGGTATGCTACTCCATGTATCCTGGCAATGTTTTATCCTAATTATTGTATATATACATTGGCTAATGCTAAGTCAGCCAGCTTTCTGAAGGTAGCTTGTTTTGTGCATAATGTGCACTCTGTAATGCTTGTGTTCCCTCCCAGCTCACCAGCGTTCTTATTCCCCCACTGTCAAAACAGGTATTGCTATCCCGTTTGTGAAAGAAGAGTAATACCATTTTGCCACGAAAAATATTTTAGGTGTGTAGCTATGACTTGATAAGACAAAAGGACACGCATTATCTTGCACATCCTTGTGCATTTGACAGGGAACCTGCTCTTTACTATGGAGGGCAAATTAGGCAGAGAGAATTCGCCATGCCTTGGACATGACTTCTACTAACTCAATGGCTTCAAACTGAAGCTGGAAGGGAGGGGAGATTGGATTTCTGAAAAGGTTTCAAACAGTTAACCCCTTTTTCTCAGTACTTACAAGGATTATCAATCCATAAATTAAGAACATTATTCATGTTAGTAAAAAAAAAAATCCAAGGAAGTAGAGCATACATCCCCAGTGTAGAGGTGGAAGCATAGACTGTGAGATGGATTGAGTTACTACATGGTGAAGCTGGAAACTGTATCCAGCTCTCTTGTGCCCAAATCCTATTCCATGAGACCTGTCACTTTTGCTTCTTTTGAAATTACAGATGTTGTGAGCCATCCTCATCTTTCTGCTTCTTTCACTGCCAGGACAGTGTTCCCTGGAAACACCTTGTAACCTTGCATGCTTGACCAGGTCTTTATATCCCTGACAGACTGATCCAAGCAGAGATTTGAAGGAGGTCTGCTTAGTCTAAAATCTCAAACTTTTTAAGTAAGGGAAACTCAGAACAACAAAATGAGAGAAAATAGAAATAAAATGGGTTTGTAAACTAGTGGCATAGGGCCGTGTCAGTCTTTGCAAGCTGCCTGTTGCTTCTAGGATTAGTTTTTGATTCCACAACTTTCTAAGCTGTAACAAAGTGTACATATTCCATCTTCCAGCTTTGCCTCCTTTGTCCCTGGTCTCTTGAAGCTTCTCACCCTGTGTTTGCTCAGCAGCTTTTGAGAAAACATGCTGCCTCCTCTCTTCTTCCCTGATCCACTGATTTCTGAAAGAAACACAACTTGTAACGAAGAAAGCAAGAATTAAATAGCTCCCCTTGTAGAGGCCTTGTAGTGAGAAGGTGGAGAGGATCACTGCATCTACAGAAAAAAAATGCTCCCTGAACACACAATGAGAAGAGCTTTCTATAGCTATAGGGAAAGAATGAAATGAAGGGGAAACAGTCTTCACAAGACAAGAGAGTGGGTCATGCCAGCTTTCCATGGTACTTTCAGTCCCTGTACCCTATTGTGTTTCCCAGCCTCTGCAGAAACCAAAGCTCATCTGTGCTCTCCCTGAGGCCTTCAAAGGACTGATTGTTTTTCAAAGTACAAAGATTTACTTCATTTAGCTTTTAGGGGCTTTCAATGGTGTTATGAAGTCACTCGTATATTCAGAAAAGTACACCTGTATATCTCTGCAGGATCACATTGTTTTATTACTGCTACAGCAGAGTGAGACTGCATTTCAGATCACTCCAAGGCAAATCTGGCTTTTGTTCCACATAAAAGTAGGATCTCCCATAAACCATAGCTCAGTATAGAAACATACTCAGGGACTGCTGCCTCTTACGGAACAAAGGTGGCAATGAATACTTGCACTCAATCAAAACAAAAAGAAACAAACAAGAAAACCCTTCCTTGAAAGCCCACAGTATCAAGTACAATAAACCTCAAGGCTTCAGTAACTTATACCTATCTCAATTGTGTGTAACTATTAGAGGATTCATTAGTTAATGCTAATTCAGAAAGACCATCTAGAGCAGGTTGGATTTTCTGACTGTATGTTAAAATTCTCTGTCAATTTACATGAACATTGAAGGAAGGGTCAAAACTCTAAACTCACAGTAAGGACCAAGTAGAAAACTGTATACCCAGAAGTTCAAATGTGGAGAAAAATAACATTAACTCCGATGGAACAGTGCAGGGACTGCAAACTGCAGAAGGGCTTAAATGCCTTGATGGATCATTGCTTCCTTCTGCCCTGGTTTACATCAGACCAGTAGAGTTGAACAGGAAAGACACAGTAATGTAGCCATAGTCCATAGGCAGCCAGTGCACGTAGAACTTTCTGAGACAAACCTCCCCTTTGACTCGAGTCAGTACGGATTATTTTTTAACTTTCTGTCCATGTGCTGCAGTCAGAGCCGGAGAGTCTCTCAAAGGAAATAGCTGAATCACTGGAGTCATTTTGAGTTACTGTTGCTGCAGGAGAGACAGTAAATGCTGTGGGACAGAAAGCTGCTCTCGGGGTAATCAGAGGCTGAAAAGGGACTGATGCTGAAAGCCCTAATTGGCATTAGCATTCATCACCAAAATGCCTGCTTATAATGAGCTTCCAATCTTGAGGGCTTATGTGAAGAACACTCTTTACAATGGCTCATTCCACAGGGCATATACCTCAGGAGTAGTGTAAAGAAACAGGGATAAGACAGCAATGAATTATTTTATGCCACATCTCTCATGTTGTTCTGTAAACAATGGACAAGTTGCTTAAAAACATTTTTTGATGTTTAATCGTTATTTTTACCGGTTAGGCTATGAGAGAGCCTCTGGATAGTCTCACGTGTAGTCTCTGGATGTGCTGCAATTGCTATCAAATACAGAAAAATTAATTCCCAATTATGGCTTCTTTGTACCATATGACTGAAGGAAGTAAATTTAATTGGGGTCGAATTTGGTTGCCTTTTCAAAAATTTTCATGTTCGGGCTTTGAGCAAGGGTTTATTTTTAAATCTTTTGTGAAAATAAAAAAAGCAAACCCAAGAAAATAACAGGTTATATGGAAGTTAAGTCACAAGAGAAAATTTCAGAACTGAAGAGTTGAAGAATTCCTGTAAGCTTTCCAAGAATATAGTGGAATTGTAAAGAGGAGGACTCAATGTATTTGAGGTCTGACCTCAAATACAGTCAGATAAAACTATTTGTGAAGATATATGATATTTTTGACTTAAGAAAAATGAATGTGCACATTTAGAGAGTTCTGTCGTTTCTTGAAATGATGGTTGTGAAAAACCCACGTTCATAAATAGTGTGAGATCTACTGATAAACTCAACAAGGGCAGTTTTGTATCTATTGCAGAGATAAGACCAAGTCTGACGTTTAAATGAATACCCACAGCAGTAGATCGAAGAGAGCATGTATTTGCATCCATTGCCAGCTGTTTTTCTTCTGAACTGTCTTTTAAAGCAGTCAAGAGTTGGAAAAAAAAGAGGAGATTTTCTTCTCTTGGAAGAGAGAGGACTAACAAATGAGCCCTTTTTGCCTTGTTAAAATTAGGGATGGCAGGTCTTCATTTATATTATCACCCTCCATTTTTATTTCCAGATCTAGCACAATACTTTGAGAATAGCTGGACTAAGCAGTGTAAAACTTCAAGTGAAAGAAAAAGTAATTGTGTGGAAATAAATATCAAACCTAGGTCAGTAGCCTCTACCATAAAGCCTTCTTGATGCTGTTCTGATAGTGGTAATGGTTATTAAAGACCCAGAAAGAGCCCCAAAGGTTACTCTTTAGGAAAAGAAGGTACCATCACTGGATTGGCGTTTCTCCACAGAGTACTGTAGCAAGCAGAGGTGAAGGGCAGCAAAAAAAAAATTCTCTTACTGCATTTCCCTCCTTTCCAAACCAGATCTTGTTTTAGAGTTGCTGACTCCTTGATTCCCTAGCATAAGTGTCTGTCCTTCTTAATGTGAACTATAGAAATTTCAGTCATGACAGACTTAAGGCTGCAAACCTGCTTAGGTAGGAATGGATACATATTTTGCATTTTATTTCCCTCTGTATTGAATAAGAAAATTAGAGGGAATGTCAGAAGAGATACGACTTCTTAGGAGAACTGCTGCCCATGTCCCAACAAGACTGAAATGCATATTCATGGGCAGCAACTAGTAATGTAAGGACACCTTTTAGATGAGCTTTTGGTGGATCTCTGTAGTATACCTGCAGAGACATAGGAAAAACAAACTTTTTGTAGGAGTCCAGGTCCGCTGCACAACAATTACCTCTCTGACTGGCATGTCATTGATCATAAATTCCATATACTCTGCATGAGGAAGGGTCACTGGGTGAGTTGGAAGGGCTAGAACCCCATTAGTCCCCTAGTAAATCTGTGCTGAGGACAGCAAGGACTATCTGACCTCTTGAGCTCAGTACCACATTCCCCTGGGCAGACTAGATTTACAGTACCTCCAACCAGTGCAAGTGTAGATCACCAGTGCTGCCTTGGGGGAGTCACTGGGGCTCAGCTCTGGTTGCTCAGTTTGCGGAGTGGTGGCACGTTTGAATTCTTGGTCTCAGTTACAGTCGGAAGTTTTTCCATTTGAGCTGTACATATTTTTTTTCTGTAAACTTAAATAACATTGAAATTTTCAGAGTTAATTGCCTAAGTCAGATTTCTACCCATTCTTTTTTCTTTCAAGAATGAGTAAAGGATTTTGATGCTGTGAAGCCTGAGCTGCAATCTAAACAGCTCTCAGTTTCAAGCATCAAAACCAGTATGTCTGAGCTTAACCCATGATCCTTTCCCTCCTGACACTGCAGTATCAAATCCCTCTCTCCCACGTTCACCAGAAAGCCCTTGAATCATTTCACAAAGCACACCGGTGTTGTACATGTTGTGAAACAAGACAAAGATGGCAATGACTTTGCTAGACCCACTCACGTTCAAAAATTGAGAATGACTTGTTGATGGCAAATGTACTGTGCTGAATGCAGCTTTGGCCCTGGGCCTAATGGTGCAAGGCCAGATTTTGGCCACTGCCACCAGCAGCATCAGGGAACAATGATGGTTCTGGGAATCAACCTACTCATCTAGTTATGGCCTCCCCCAGCACAGACTCAGCCTAAAGTTGCTGCATTCACCAGTCCCCACTAAACAAGCTGACCTCTGCTATGAGCACCATCTGTCCTCTTTGCTACAAGACACAGGAGGAAAATGCTGTGACTCTCTCTGGGCCTGAGGGTCCTGACTTGCAGTTGTGTCGTCACTGCTGTTGCAAAAGCCAACTCTTATTTTTGCTACATAAATGTTCAGACTATATTAGCAGCTGTATGATGCCTTGCCACCCTCACTGCTGAGCAAAGGTTGTTGCATCCAGTGGTAAATCAAGGGGTGCATTGCACTGGAAAAATGTTGTTTTGCATAGACAACCTTCTTGAACCCTCCCAAGTCTGCCTCCAGCCTATTTCTGGGGCAGAGCCCTGCTGTGTTACTCCTCATGACAAACCCACATCAATAATAAATAATGAAGGAAAACTGGGAATGGGCCCATGCAGGGTTCAGATTTCTAACTCAGAGGCCTATATCCAGTCAGGGGGAGGGGGAAATTGCTGTTGTTTTCAGCAGTGTGTAAAATATATCTGAGAGTTTGTTTACAGATAAAGAAAATACACAAGAGTGCAACGTGATGAGTGTAAAACTTCTCATACCGACTCTGCTTACTCAGAAAGAGTAAGTAGTCTGTCTGGTTTTGAAGTTCTTCCACTTTTGCTTTGTAATTCAGCAGGGACAACAATTTTATTTCGTTTTGTTTTTTTAAGGTGAGAGCTGTTTTGTGTCACTGAAAGGAAATGGGAGTTTCTGTGGGATACGTTTTTTCTCACTGTTTCTTTTTGGCTAATAATTATATTAAAATCTCTGTCCAAGAGTCAAATACAAATATGAGGCACTTGCTTCAGTGATGATGATTAAAGCTGCTGTATCAGTGGATGTCCCTATGACACATGTGTAGCATAACCTGGTTTCAGTCTCTGAATACATGAGCTTTTCGTTTTTTCCCCATCTCCAAAATGGTGCAGATCAACGGACGAAATTTTGTTCTGGAACTGCTCTTGCTGCCAGTTTCTCATGTAGTAAAAGTAAATGATTCCAGTGGTGCTGTAAACTTCATCACTTCTGAAAGCTTTTCTGCACATGCTGGACTGTAAAGTGACACTTGCCAGGTGGTTTCTGTGCTTGAGTATATCTGCTCTGTATTGTAACTTTTGCTAATTGTTAATGCTGTTCATCCCGAGCCTGAGTCTCTGTCTTGCTTTCACCATTGACATGCTGTACTATCTCCTTACAAGTAAATTTAATTATGCCCCTATCAGTGTCATGGAAGTACTAACGCTGAAGGAGTCTCTGCATAAATAAGACAACTGTGGTGGCAACCCAGAAGCAGGAAGTTTCTGCAGTCTGCTCTGAAATCACACATAGTTGCACACTATGTCTTACTTGTTGGATGTTTCTATTCAGTTAATGTAAACAAAATATTTCACCCCATAAAAATTGCTGGAGAAAGCATGAAATGGAAGTTAGTTCATTTGCAGGCAAATTTAGATTCTAAAAAATTTCAAGGTGAGTTTGTTTAAAATGCCAAAATGTTTTAAATGTGCTGTTTTAGAAGCACCACAGGTCCTTGGAAATACCCTTTCATGGAATGTAGCCTTCTAAATGTTTAATTTAACAGCTGATAATAGGATTCAGGCTCTTCAGGCTGAAAGATTTCAGAAGTTTATTCAGCTTATTTATCTAGATGGAGCAGGAACACAGCATGTAATTGAATAAACAATGGTTTAATTAATTTTTCAGTCTTGCAGTATAGTTCATTTGTACATGTGAATGGTAACCTCTTTGGCAGATGCTGGATTCAGATCATAAAGCAGTGTTCCACTACAGGGACAAAAAATGGCTTTTCAATCATCTGTGTTTTACTTCTGAAGAAAGTACTATAAATCTTATGTCTCTTTTTTCAAATAATGCAGAAATACTATGATGCTTGTTTGAAAGTTGAAATTTTATGGCCTCTGTTTAATAGTAGTTTGTCTTTCAGCGTGAACTACCCTCTTTTTCCTGAGAGAAGGCAACTGGGGTGTCCAGACCCAGTTTGCACAGCACTTTCTTCAGCTCCCTAGGAACAGGGCAGACCCGTCCAGCTGCAGAGGCTGGCCATCATTTCCTGGCTCTGTGTGTGGAGTCACTAACAGACATTGGTTGGGTTGGCAAGGTCAGATGAAACGCTGTAGAAGTACGGCCAGCTTTGCTTTCTCTCTCTGAACGCATGGCTAGGACTAAGAGAGATGTCTGAGGATGCAGAATTTGGCCATTCCTGCTTTTAATATATAGTTTCAAGCTTAGGGATTGTGCTTCTGGCTTGGTTTTTTTTGCTTGTTTGTTTGGATTCTTTCTAGTGAAGCAAACAGAGCATTTGTAAAGCGCAGATACATTTTGAAAAACCACAGTAAAATGAAAGAAAATCACAATAATTACAAAGACTGAGGAAAGGTCAAAGATAGAGTTGGTCAAAGTCATCACCCAAACTTGCTCTGTAGTTTTCCTGTGGTGCGTCACAGCTCCTCGGACTTACGCTGGGCACTGCCAGTCCTGTTTGTTTGTCTTTTTCCATGTCTCAGGGGTTTTTTTAGAAGCCCCAAGCCCACAGCTGCACGAAGGAACAATATACAGACAAACTTGAAGATTTCACATTAAACACAGGGTTGGTTTTGATCCTCCGTTAGCCTGAAGTAATCAGACTGAGAGCTTAAGACCTCTAGTTTTTCTTAGATTTGTCTTCCAGTGCCGTTTTTAGGATCCTGGTATTTTTACCATTTTTAACTTGTTCTTTGACAGTGATTCCAGGGAAAAGGCAAGCATGAAATTACTGAGAAGCTGAAGGTCCTGTGCTGCTGACACAGGAGTTGTGACTGGAGTATCATGGTTGTAATTTAGCAGACAGTAGAAAAAGTTGTGCTTAGGAATGTACAGGCTTTGATACGTGGGGTTTTGGTTATGACTGAAGTGACTAGTGGTTACACAATGAACTCGTGACAAGATAAATGGCAATGGAAATGTAATGTTATGTTTTTTCAACTCTATTGGTAAGGCAATACAGTGAAGATGTAACTACAAGAAGAATTTGGATGAGTGTTTATTGAAATACAAAAAGCATCAGCAGAGTTTTTATCATTCTGATCAGACCAAACACATGTCAGAAAAGAATTGCTTATATAAATTACCTTTTCTGGTAGCATCTGAAGATTATGTGGGTTGAAAGCAAGCAATTCGGGGTCTTTTGCAAGGAATTAGAATGATAATGAATGCAGAAACTCCTAAGCAAGTTTAAATCTCCAAGTAAAGGTGTTTTCTGGCCCACACCATTCCGAACAATAATCAACGAATACAGCAACTAAACACTGTCTTGGTAAGACGTGCACAAGATAAAAGTAATAACCTTCCTGCAGAGCCAGAAAGCTTGGGAAAGAGCAAGCATAAAGAGACATTCACAGATGTGCAACAGCAGCCAGAAGCTGGGAAAGAGGAAAATGTTGGCAGAAAGCAGAAAAGTCAAACTGAAGTCTCAGCAAGCAAGAGGTTAAAAGTGAAAGCAAGACTCCCCACCTACCTGATATGGAACTGGGAGGGGAAGTTACTGAAGTGTTGGCTGACTTTATGGTGGGAAGGCTGTGTCCTCTCCACCCTGCGTTCACTGGAAAAGCCTCTGGTGTTTGCCGTAGAGAGCTTTACTCATTTCTGGAATGCCCTTTGTGCTAACAGAGTTGTCTCTGGCCCAGTGCAGTAAAAAGTTTCTTCTTAAAAAATAAAAGTCAAAACCAAAAACCAACAAAACCAACAACTAAAACCCACAATAATAGGATTCAGAAACAAAACCAAATAAGTTTAGAGTAGCAGACTTGCTCTCAACCTTTCCTGCACACAGATTGTTCTCATTTATTTTTTGAATATGGCACTAAGCTCTAGATTTATTCATGAATGCTCTGGGAAATTTACTTTGCCTTTGTTACAAGACATAAGATCCCATAACTCTCTGATCTACTTTCCTTTCTCTTTCTACCTTCGCTGGAAAGACTTTTTTTCTCCTGGCTCCTGTGCATTACATTCCTTGTTTTTTTGCAGAAGTACAACTTCTGTGTGCCAAACTTTTTTCACATAAGTAACTAAATCCATATGTCCGATTCATGCTGTTGAACACAAATCTCTGGCAAATGCTCTCTCGAAATCTGTCTACCACTTGAGCATTTTTCATCCCATGCAGTTGTTTTATGAGAGTTTTGCACATACAACTTTAACTTTGGCAATTGGAAATAAAAGCACCTTCTTTTCTGCTATAAATTTCAAACAACTTCTTAAAGGCTCGGTTCCCGGTTTTTGCATCAAAGCATGGTGACCTGGAAATGAGCTATTCTGTTTTCTTTTTTCTTACTCCTTCCTATTTTCCAAAAAAAACCTAAAGATTGGAAGACTTTTTTTAAGTATGGAAACTCCTAACATTTTACCTCATGTTCTACTGTCCTAATTTCTTTGAAGCACAGATTGGATCAGAAGCTTCTGCTTGGTTGCAGAGGTTGGTCTACCTCTTACTTGCAAAGCTACATGAGACTACTGAAGTGAAGGCAGTGGGTTTCGTGTTGTGTTTGTCCATCACATTTCAAAGCAGCTCATCTTCTGGATCAAAATTACCTCTGCCAGTTTTCTGCTTTTTGTTTCGACAGAAAAAAAGCACAACAGTATCCAAGCTTATGCAACAATGCAAGTCTATTCAGTTGCCTTGTCTGAAGGCTACCATTTTGATTTATATGCTTGTGAAATGAAGGTATATTTTCATGCATGCTTGTCTGTGACCAGACTGTAAGTGGAGATCGAACACCAAAAGACATCCACACAATGCACTTCTACTGCACTCAGACAGAAAAAAAACTTCAAAGGTGTAAAAACTGCCTGAGCTGCCAGAAGGAGTTGGTGAGGAAGTATGAGTGCTTCTGAAGATATTTAGAGAGAATACGTGTTTATATCATAAATTAATTTCAAGTAAAAGCAATTTATCTTGTCTGGAGATTTACGTGGTATGTAATGCAATTGAATTAGAAAAACAAGAACAGGATGCTTGAAATTTTTTGCCTATTTAGAAGCTGCACTAAGCAACTTCTATTTTAGAACGTTATTTAATTGCAATCTGTAAAATGCATTGGCAGGACAGTCATTTTCTCACCAGCAGGTAACAGCAGTTTCAAAAAATGTGCTTTCTCCAGTGTAGCTGTAGGAACTGTTGCTACTCAGAAACTAGCATAGTCATTAATCAAAACAAAAAAGAACAAACTGTTATATAAAGCAATAATTTTAGCAGACAAGTACTTTTGAGTCTGCCTAAATCAGATGATCAGAATATATTACCCAGTTCTTGGTTTATTGTCTCCATAAAAACTTGGAAGGATACACATCTGGTCTAGTAATTTTTTTAATTATTTTTTTTTATTCCAGGCACAAATATAATGTTTTTCTCCAAGAAATATTTTTTCTTACTTTTTTTCTTCTTTTTTTCTTTTAATCTTTATGATTCTGGCAACATTTTTACCTTATTGTTGTTGGCTTATTCCTGTGTTCAAACACACACACACATTGTCCACTGTGGTTGCATTGAAGGTGCTGAAAAGGAGTGAATACCAATGGGAATCTTCACTGGAAGTGTTGTTACTGGTAGGGATGTTGCTGGTAGCAACCATGGAAATGTTTAGGATGATCTGAAGTAGTCTAAGGATAAGTAATAGGGTGACAGCAAGCAGAGGAAAATTTATGCTGATCCTGAGGGAAAAATGTACTCTTCATGTTGCATCCTCTTAAATTACATGAAAGGTCCCTAGGGAACTGGTAGGTGTTTGGAATCATTTTAAACTGGTTTGGATGAAGAAATTTGAGGTTCTCTTGAGGTAAGCTGTTTTGGCAGGAGGAGAGACTCTTCTGAACCTAGATTAATCTCAACATTAATTGCAAAGGTTGCGATTCCATGGGCCTTGCTGAGCAATGGTAACTTTCTCAGTTTGAGTATCTAAGTGCCTGGCATGTACCTTTTCAAATCAACACTGGAAGTCTCTATTTACTGGTGATAATATCATTCTTCTGGAAAATATGAAGTGAATCAAGAGATGTTTCATAGACTAAGCTGCTATCGTGCTGTCTTACCAAATATATAAATTAAATAGAGCTTTCTTAATCAGAGGCCTACAAGTGGAGACCAAGCAACCAGTTTTCTCCTATCTTGAAATAAGTGAGGGAGAGGAAGTAATTTAGTTAGAAACCTGAGTTTAAGTTACTAGAAATGGTAATTAGGCATTTGGTTAGAAATTCCATAGTTGTTCAACTATTTTGTTTTTGCATTCGATGTCAGAGAGGATGGACAAGAAGGGAATACAAGAAATGGGTGAATGCAAAAATCAAGTACAGTTCAGATGTGATATTGTAAAGTGAGTGTCAGTAAATACAAACACACTAAAAGCTAGCAAAATGAAGTGAGACAAAATCTTAGTACTGATACACTGTATTTTATCCTACATGGGCTGCTCACTCGTTCCAGTGAGCGGCTTCTTCCAGCCCTGTTATGCTCAATTTGATTTTGTTTAGTCATCTTTGCTCTCCTGCTATCCCTTGTTTGTAGGGATACGCTTTAAAATTACACACTCGTTTACTTGTGACTCTTGCTCTTCTAAAGAAATGAGGATTTGCAAATTCATGTCTTACTTTTCCTACTCTTTCATATTGTTACAGAGGCTAAAGAAGTGTTTTCTAATTTCAATTATTTTTAGGCTAAAGCAGTTACTGAACACAGATTACCTCCTTCTGGTCCTCCCACGAGCCGTGTATCACTGGCAAAAAGAAAATACTCTAAATTCCTTTATTGTACTGTGATTTGAGTATCTTTTACATCAAAAGCATTATCATACATTTATAAATATTAAGGAATACAGTATTTTCATTGTATTGAACAAATAGAGCATTATTTAAAAAAAAAAAAGGATTTATGAGTTTTTTTCCTCATTTGCTTGATAAAACCACCAGATATACACAAAAAAAAAATAGTAAAGAGCTTGCTTGATTCAGTATGCATACCAGGATGCTTGGTAAGCTCCCTATGTTGCAAAAGACAGTGATCCTTTCTGTCGCATGCTCATGAACAATGCTTTGCATGATACTTTGGGTAGTGAGAAATAATTTTTTAAAGCTGTTTTAAAACACTGAAATGTTAAAGAAATAATTAATTTCTTTGAGGAAGCTGATAGGGTTTTTTTGATATTACCTCACTTTTATTATTGTAGAGCTTTCTTCTGATGAACCCATGCAAGTTATTGTCAGTGGTTTGGGCTGGGCCAGCTATTAGACAAATGGCAGATGCTTTCTATTAACCCCTTTCCCTTCCCCAAGGGGAAGAGAAAGGTAATAAGGTACGTACAAACTGGAAAAGAAAACTAAAACAGCTTTAATGAAAATAATAATAAAAAAATTAAATATATAGAAATATATACAAAACCATATTGTACCCAACCCTCCTGATAGCAATTATGTCACGGGTCACCACTGATGCTGTGGGCAGGCACTGAGAAAGTCACAGACTGGATTTATCAGCAAACTGGAACCAGATTCAGGAGCTGGATTCTGCAACTGGATTCACGTATGCATGGATTAGGATCAAACGTAGAACTTCTCTGGAGTTGACCCTTGTGATCCCTGAGCTTTCTACTGAATATGATGTATATGGGCTGGAATACCTTGTTGGCCAGTTTAGGGTACCTGTCCTGTCCACTCCTCCCCACAGGTGCAGCCTCTTGCTTTCTGCACCCCCTAATGTGGTACAAGATTTATCAGTGACCGTGGTGTCCATAGGAGCAAGTATAAGTAACAAACTTTCTGCACACCAGTGCTTGGTATTCACTTTAAACACCAAGCATTGTCACTACTAGAAGCAGAGACTGTCTGAAAAAAATATGCCATTAACTTCAGAAAGTTCAGCTAGTTAGAAGAGATTTGGCTGAAAAGTGAAATCACTGAACAGAATTAACTCTATTCTAACTCAGACCAGGACAGTCACTTAAAAAGACATTTCCTTCCTATTACAGAAGTTTTCTTCTCTTGTCTTAAATAATGCCATATTGAGTTGTTCCTTAACGAAAGTACATTTTTATGTAAAAGTTTAGGCTTTGTTGAAATAGATGAGTAGAAAAACTGCCTCCTCCTCTCCCTCTTTGCTGTCATCTTTGCTCAACATTTGGAATCCAACGACCTGTAAGAGCCTCTTGGAAATCCCAACATGATATGTAGGAAGCAGCCAAGTGTCGCTACTGGTCTCTGGCTTGTATAGCTTCTGAGACCCCACAGATGTAATTTAGGCTGTTCTGAACCTGCTTTTACACCACACTTGTTGTAAGAAAGCCAAATTGCCGTTTTCTAGTGCGTTAGATTCATAAAAGACACAATTGGTATAAAGCCAGCTTGAGTCTTAATACGTATTCAACCTTAGGCTGAATACAGTTCTCAAAGACTGAGCTCTCTGACAGAGGACGTATCTAAAAATGCTACAATGAATAATTTAAAGTCTTTTCTGAATACTTTTAGATACTATTTCCTGGTATATTGAAAAACAATTTTTTATTTACTGTGATCAGTATACTCCAGATGTGACTACTCTTCTTTATATTTCCAGTGACATGCTTTTAGCTTCAAATCTGCTCAAAAATAACGTACTGTAGGATAATGTGTTGAATAAAAACCATTCTGCCTTTGAACTCTACTTGAGCTGTCAAAAATGTCATGAAAAATCACTGGTAGCCTGAGCTCATAGATAACAGACTGAGGTTTTTGGTCAGCTTGTACTTAGCAAGCTCTGTAGTTTTCCCTGAACTGTGATATTGACTTAAAATGCTGTATGACCATTTGTTCATTACTGAGAAATCAAAATAGCTTGTTATTCAAATAAACAAACGTAGCAATGTGCTATATACTGTCAATTTAGCTGCTTCTCAGCCTATTTTTGAATTAACTGGTTTAACAAAACTTACTTCTTTCTGAAGAGAACAGCTAGGGAGAAAAAACCAAACTACAAACAAATGAATAAACAAATAAACCCCATAAATATCCCTCTGTGCTATTTAGGGTTATGAGACCAGCTTACAAAAGTGTTGCACACATTTACAGACTGAAAGAGACAAAATATCTTACATCCTGTGAGACCAGAACTTCTTGACTCAAATCAGAATTCTGAGATGAAGTCAAAATTAATAGTTAGGTGTTTGATAGATGTAAACAACTATGTAGTTTCCTCTACCAAACAACATAAGTTGGTATTAAAGGCTTTGAAGAGTTTTCCTTATTTTTCTGACTATATTTTGAAAAGGATTCCAGCTCTTGTCGTCGTGTTTGTGCTGATGGGAGTTCTGTAGAGTACTATTTAGCTCTGACTTTAGCAGACTTCTCATGCATTGCTGTACAATGTTGGTGTTGTCTACTGATCTTCTTCCAGATCCGGATAAAATGATTTTCATAGCCATCAAAAGGTTCTTACCATGAAACTAAAATAATATTTAATTAAATGGGATTTAAAGTATATTTTTTTCTGTTACAGAGTTCCTCCTGTAATTTCCTGTCTCAAGTCACCTTTCTTCCTCCTTAGTTATGTAGCCATTTCAATCTAAGAAGCACTGGGTGAGGCTCTGGAGGCAGCAATTGTGAGGAATAGTCAGAAAGGCACTGAGAGAGCATGTCAACAGCACATATGGAAATCCAATCTACATACACGTAGCCCACCGATTTGTCTACTTGTTGGAGGCACATAGCTCACATAGCTCTAGTCTGAATAAATTGTCTTATGTACTTTTTCCTCAGAAGAATCTTTAGAAGAAAATCATTCTATCTTCTCTGATTGTTTCATATAAACAGTCTGTTACCTGAGACAGAGCAGAAGGAAGGGGGTGTAAAGCAAATGTATACAACTGCCATTTCCACTCTTCTGTGGGCTCAGGGTCAGTGTTGAGTGGGCTTAGATGTTCTGCACAGCATTACTATTGCCTTGGCAGAGAAGCAGGTAGTGGCTGTGCAAACACAGGCTTTGGAGGTGCTTGGAAATGTGGAGGTATTCTTATGCATCACCATGTACTCGTTGTCCGTGGAGTTCCCATTTCTTCTCATTCTAAGAACTTCTGCAAGTCTAGGAAATAAGCTGTATTTCATTGCAGTTTATATCTGGATTTTTTCCATCCTAAAGATTAGAAGATCAAGCAATTCTGCAGTGTAATTAATCTTATATGCATTCTATTGTGATATTTTTTCTAATCAGAGGAATTAACCTCTAGTACCAAGAATTACCATAAACTGTAAAAACTAAAGAGAGCACTAAAAACGTAGTCATAAAAAAGACATAAATCAGTTTTAAAAATAAAAATAGGCTTTGTAGTTGAGCTGTTTATTACTGTTCATATTAAAGTTTTATGGGAGAATAAAAATGTCAGTTATTTCTGTGCATCTGGCCATCAAACTGCAGACTTGCCCATTAGTTAGAATAATGATGTTCAAAGCAAACACTCGTGTGTGAATGGACAAGCCATCTAAAATTTCAAAATACTTGAAATTAATGACATAGACTTGTTTGAAATATATTGTTTTCTATACAGAGTTAAAATATCTCAATGTCAGTAGGTTAAGAATGATCAACAATTAGATTACAAATTGTCATCTTAAACAAGAAATCTCCATCGGCCTCATAATACAAATTTTCCACAAAAATATGCTTGATTCCAAATAATTTGAGTTTCTTGACCAACAGGTATAACAAGTGTCTGAAAAGCGATATAAAAACATTGCTAGTAAAATTTGCCAGTAACAACAACAAAAAAAATAAAGTGGCAATAAATAATGGTGCTAGGTCAGATCTAAAGCTCAGGTTGTGTGAGAAGGTGTATTTACCATAACAGTACAAATTATGATTTCTACAGAATTAGAAAAGTTTAAATACTCAAGTTTCTGTATTCAGTAGAAGCTTACTGAGTTAAACCATCCTTTTACAGAATCACTCAGGTTGGAAAAGACCCTTGGGATCATCATGTCCAACCTTAGCCCTACTCTACAAGTTCACCCCTA